>BMAC01000319.1:908205-929726 GCA_014905375.1 Phtheirospermum japonicum | reverse complement strand
TGGGAAATTACATACTACTTCGGCATAATTTTTTGAGAAATTAGGTAGCTACTTTGGCATAAATTGCATACTACTTCAACAAAATTTTTGAAAAATTACAAACTAATTTGGCATAAATTGCATACTAACTTCACAAGATTTTTTGGAAAATTACAAACTACTTTCCACGATTTTTGAAAAATTACATACTACTTTGCTGGATTAAATTACAAGCTATTATTATAAATTGTTAAATAATACTATTAGTATTAAGTAATTAATTTGTTGGTTAGTTTTCCTAGGTTATAATCATTTGATACTTTAAAAGTACATGTTATTGAGGATTTAAAAGTCTAATTTCTAAATTATAATTATTACAAACAAATATGGATACAAGTTTATTTACATTCACATTAAGACTTCAAAATTATAATTAATATTCTCTCCTTTCCGACTTCAAAATTATAATTATAGTGGGCTTATTTGTTGACTTTATATGCTAACTTTCAGTCTCATAATTTACATAGTTTAATAATTTAGACAAATTGCTAAATTAGTGGGATTTCTGGCAGCAAATTGGGACGAATTTTATTAGCAGTCATAATTTGATTGTTTCAACTCCTCTTGAGAAGAATCTATTAAGGGTAGTTTAGTATATTATTATAGTAATTGGATTATTATGGAACTTTTATATTCAATGGAGTTTTAGGACAATTGGTTTTATGTTTTGGAGTATATGGGAATTTTTCCCATATATTTATATGGGTGGGTTCAAATAGAACCATGTCATTATATGTGAACCTGCGAACTAGTGGTTTTGTTATATACCAGCAGTGCTTTTATTATATTATCACAATACTTTATTAATATTTTTAGTTATATACACCGTAGTGCTTTTATTATACAATTCTAATGCCTTTATAAATAAGGAAATACATAAAAAAAAACCTGATCCATCCATTTAATTAGATCTAAGGTCCATAATTGACCCTAGGTTCACATATAAGGACATGGTTCTCATTATGAAACCTAATCCATAATATATATACTATATATTATATATATACTATATAATATATTACTAATATATATATATATATATAGATATATATGACTTTATTCTTAGAAAAGAGAGCTCTTGAACCCCCCTAGGGTTTGGATGCCCAAGATTTTGTTTCTTTTTCTCTTCATTTTTCTCCACCTTCTTCATTCAATTTTCAGCTTTTTAGTTTAACAACATATAGATTCTTAAGCATTGCTCGATTATTGATGAGAACTTAATCTGAATTCCTGTAATTTATTATTGGAACGATGAAACCCACCATTATTTATTAGTAAGCTTTCTATTTCATTTCTTTATTATTCTAATTTCGTGTTTACTTTCGTTATGAGTTTTCTTGTTGGATTTGTGATGTTCTTGTTTTGGTAGTTAGTTTTGTTGCAATGTGTTTGATTCTCAAAAAATTGTATGATAATAATTGTAGTTCTTAAAGTTCATTCTCCATTGTTGCTTTCTTCCAGACTTTTTATTTAATCATGTTCATGCTTGTTTTAAGTTTACATTACTGCATTTCTTGATGATTATTATTTAAAAATCATGGGTCTAGTGCTTATATGATTTTAGAACCATCAATTGACATTAATGGGTATTTAATTTACAATTTGAGATTCACAACCTCAACTCGTAGATTAAGTGTTCGACCAAATGTCAATTGATCGTGGAGGTGATTCTAGAGCCCTAGACCCCCATTTTATTAATCTTTTCAAAGTTATCAATTTTATTTCTCGTCATTTAAATCACCATCTTGGATATTACAACTTTAAAAACCAAAATTTGAATGCTTGTTTAGCATAGATTTTTCTTTATTTTCTAGTTCGTGAATCAAACACGAGAATTGTTTCCGATTAGTCTTCCTCGAGATATTCTACTCGAGTCAAGCTTTCCACTTACAATTGCTCCGTCTCTTGCGGATGAACTTTTATAAAATAAAAAATAATAAGTGCAAAAAGTTCGATTCAGGAACAAACAAGCTTTATAAGCATTCTTCGAAGATAGTAGAACAACATTCCTAGATTGAAGTTTTCTCGCCATATTAATCTCTTCATCATACCGACCCTTGGCTTTCTCTTTAACTTCTCGCCCTACTTAGGTGGAACAATGCCCTGTGAAGATTTATCGAAGCCCTCGACGAAAAAAAGAGGTATAATCTCTATAAAGAGCATTATAAATCTTAAAAACTATTTGTTCATCCTCAAATCTCAAAGATAATAGCCCATCATGCACATCATATTGCTCTAGCAGTATCTAAGAAAAGACGTCCTAGAATCAGGGGGACCTTTATAGTAGTAGGCATGTCAAGAATCACAAAATCAACTGGAAATATGAATTTATCTACCTTGACAAGTACATCTCCTATAATACCCCTAGGATGTTTGATTCACTACTACAAAAGTGGGTGTTAACATCAGTTTTTAAACCGATGTCTAAGCCGCCAATGTTAATGCTCACATCTTTTTTCTTAAATCGATATCAGCGTTAACATTAGTTTTTAGTGAACCCCGATGCCAGCGTTAACATTGTTTTTTTACTAAAACCCAATTTTATGACATTGCTTTTTTTGCAAACTGATGTTATATTGACATCAGCTTTCATTAAAACATATGTCAACACCGAGTTTAAGAAATATCAATGTGAGCATTAACATCGACGATTTAGACATCACTTTAAAAACCAATGTTAATGTAGCTAGAAAAGACATGATAATTGACATCAATTTCCATAATGTGATGATACATGCATCATCGGTTAGATAATCGATGTCAATGATGCCAAAACGATATTTTTTAACATCGGTTCTTAAAGGGCAGGCCTTGTTTATTCCAATAAATTCAACTTAATAAACAATATTTGAAGCACAAATAAACACATCAAATAGTAAATCCCACAAATAATAATTTTAGTCAATCCTAATAGCTTCACAACATAAAAAATACAATTCTTAAAAGTCGAGTAATACCAAAGTGAACATGATAACACATGTTTAGAATATAAAAAAAAAGTATAATTAAAATGAAAAAAACTTACACAAAACAATTCAGATCTCATCAACATATTATTAAATCATCCAATCATCTATTTGACCACACTTTATTTAGTGTGACAAGTAAAAAAAACTTGCTCGTTTATTATACTCTATCTACCTGCAAGTACACGGTATAGATGTAGTACGAAATGAGTAAGGTCGATTATATAAGGACCAAATCTCATAAATTGACAAGTAATGTTATCAATAAACTTGTTTTATTGATGTAGTACATGATTGTTTGTATTTTATGTCATTTCCAATAATGAATATAAAATAAATTATTATATAAACTAATTCACCAAGAACATTAGAAAAAAGTGAGAATAGAGATATTCAAATAAAAAGGAGGTGTTCCGGGGTTTGGGATTACAATGAGCTTTCAATGTTTATCCTTTTCAATCAATCGGTCAAGTATTATCGTGATTCAATTTACTATAATTCAATCGCCATTTTAGTTTAATCCTTCTCTCGAAGTTACTAAAGAACATGTACAAAGCCTTTTGCTAATATTAGATTAATATATATGATTCAAATGTACTACAGGGTCAATACCACAACAAATTGCAATTGCACTTCCTTAAAGGAATTACGCCTTAATGATAACTACTTGACAGGTATGTAATATGTTTATTAAATGGTTAATTCATCATTTCTTTAATAACTCTAATAATTTTGAATATTGAATAAAGAATAGTTTTAGCTTGATGAAATGGAAAATTATTTGATATAGCATGTATTGAATAATATTATAATGAGATCAACTAGACGGCTGAAAATGACTTGTGAAGAACTCTTCTAAAGTTGCAAAATATTCTAGTGACATCAAGTGACTTCATCATTTATTTATTTA
Organism: Phtheirospermum japonicum; assembly: GCA_014905375.1. NCBI lineage: Eukaryota > Viridiplantae > Streptophyta > Magnoliopsida > Lamiales > Orobanchaceae > Phtheirospermum > Phtheirospermum japonicum. The sequence goes on along the minus strand of BMAC01000319.1, from coordinate 925,811 downwards.
TATGTAGTTGGAACATTTCTATCAAGACATATAGTTGCTTAAGCAACTGAACTTATTAGCATTTTATTACTTAGAAAATAAAATTTAAGAAAATAAATCCACAAATTTGCTAGACAAAAATAAAATAAAAGGGTATATTTGTAATTTTAAAAGATAATCGGGTTTCTTTGTAATCAAGCTCAACCTCAGGGGTGATTTTTGTAATCTTACCTATAATTTTTATATAATTCAGCTTCTTGTGTAATTTTTACACACAAGTAAACATGTGCAAATCATTCACTAAATGCTTAATTTGTAGTTTCCTAGAAAAATAGGAGAAAATACGATTCACCATCGAATGGTGGACGACAAGGTTAACAACTACATATCTTCTCAAAGTTTAGAAATGGGCTCTACATAGGAGTAAATCATGCTCGAGATTTTACAGGTTCAATTATAAACCAACTTACTCCTCGAGATGCCTTGTTCTCATGATAGAAATACTTGAACCAATAACATAGGTTTGACTAGTTCGAGATTTCGCAAGGCTATCGCGAGGTGCTCAAGTTTTCGCGATGGGATCGAGCTTCGAAGAAACCCAGCCTGTTGTGATGTTGGTTCCGTTCTACCTAGATGAAAGTTTAGGGAAGTCTCTCATATTCTCCCAACATCCCTGTGAAAGTATGAATGTCCTAAAGACAATCAGATTTAAAGACATTATACTTGATCACAATTATTATATATATCGTAATATATATATGGCATTGCATTTATTGAATTATTATTTTGATTGTTTGTGACTATTCATATAAATGTTCCCGTAGAGTTAATGTTGTCATTGATATGGTGAGATGTCATTGATAAAACATTACTCTCAAAATAGCCACGACTAATGATTATCAAGACTGGGATATTGATAATATAATACATGTCGGCATGTGGTCTGCATCACATTTAGAGAATGTGGTAAGTCTCACGACTGCGAATAATAGTTATTCGTGATGGACACATGGATACTTTGGAGAGTATTGGTAAACCCTACTGATAAGTTATTTATTGTATGTATATAAACGCATCAGTATATAAAGCGTGTGATAATCCTTCGACTTGAGGTCAATACGCACCTTATTTGCTGAATGGTGTACTTTGACCATGACCAACGCTTACACTCCTTTTGGGGTAGATACAGCTTGTGTTGGGTGCATCATGATGTAAATGAAGGTGGTAGTTGAGCCAAGCAAGAATTCATTTCTCAATTGGGATTTCGAGAGAGATCACTCATAATCTCTATATTAGGTCGACTAAAGCCATTGGCCAATGCAAGAGACATGTTCAATATAGTAATTGAAGTATTGTCTAGTTGTCGACTAATAAAGATGAGATAAATTGATTAAGTCATTGAGATAGACACTTGGATAAATCTTAAGCTTAATCAAGTGATTCGGAATGAAAGGTTCACCAAAGCTTTGTATAAAAGTTATAATTCGCTGAGTTCAAGTGAATGTTCTTTATATATTGAGTAAGCCGTCTAAGAGTTTTGTTTGGATCATCATTGGATTGATGTCATATATAAAGGCCTATAGGGTCACACTATATGTGATTAGTTTTCCGATTTAAGAGTGTATCAAGAAAGTATTAAATATTCAATTTATAATTGTAATGTTTAATTGTTAATAATTATGATATTAATTTCTATTTGATAGAAATTATTTAATTAAATTAAATTAGATTTGGATTTAATTATCTATGTTATATTAATAAAGGTACTTGGGCTAAAATTATTTTGGGCCCATATCTTGGACAGTCCAACCCTTTTTAAGATTAGGGTTCTCTTATGTACCTAGTATAAATATAACATAAAGTCATAAGTTGTAAACAATGAAAAGACAATGAAAAACAAGAGAGTTTTTAGAAAACATAAATCCTAATTTTGAGATTAGGAGTTCTTGAGTTGTCCTGAGATTTCCTAGCTTTCTTCACGATAGCAATACACTGCAGTTGGATCTTGCAGTCGGAGAATTAATCGTGTGGATACCTTAGTGTCGAACTCGGACCTGGATTTATTGTAAGGGTTTCATGCTTTTATCTCGTTTATTTATTATATAAATATATTCGTTTATAGGATGGATCTGTTGGATCTAAAAAAAATTTAAACTTCCGCTGCACGAGCATGGTGTTAGTCTCTACGAATTCCAACACCCTGTGTGTTTTTTGCATACCTAAGATTTTTCCTCCCCTTATAGTTGTGCCATATAAGATATATTATGTGATCTAAAAATATTTACTTTATTTTTGTCATAAAGTGTAGAGTAATAATTTATAATTAATACTTATTGAGCTCGTTTAAGTGATTTGTACATTTTTGTATGTATTTTTCGAGTATCATTTTGTGTGTATTTGCTACATTTTTGTCATGTTTTTAGTCGTATTTGCTTATTTCGTATTTTCGCACTTTGTTTGTCTTTTTGTTATTTCTCGTATTTCTTTTTAGGAATTTTATTTTATTTTGTTAAGGTCAAACTTGGTCAAAGTATATTTGGGCCATTCTTGAACTCTACCCAATGGTTGTTTGGACAGTATCCATCGACGGGTCCGAAAATGAACTCAGCCGATAATTTCCATAACGTATATTGACAAGCTAATGGTGCAAGAATCGAATGAAAACAACGACAGTCAAAAATCAAAGACGCAAAAAGTTACGATTGCACGTCTAGGATATACCCGTAGTGAGCCTCTAAGCTTTCCAGGAATTCTACAACCTGGCCCACACCATATGCATCACCTCACATCACTTTGATACACATTTGCGACACATCTCGACAGATCTCGATAGCCATATCGCGCGCTTCACACGCGAGTCCCATTGGCCACGCCATCTATTTCGCACCCTGCTAGCGTGTAGCAACGCGCAGTGACACGCCCACCCAGCAACCACAACACACACCAAAGCGCATCACGTCAATGCCCTTGCTCGGCCAAGCTGAGAAAATGTCGCGCACGCTAAGTGTCCCTTGCCTCGCCATGCCACATCGCACTATGCTAGGGCCACGCCGGGCACGACACAAACACCACCGACTTGAATCCTGGCGCCACCCCCAACCTTTCCATAGTTTACTTGCAATGTGGCTTTGGGATTTTCCTGCCCTCCATTCATGCCGCCAGGAACTTATCTAAGGGTGGAAAATCGGGTCGTGCCGGGCTCTTATCAGGCCGGCACAATAAGTATAGGCACGAATACGGCACGATAAGCTTATCGGGCCTAAATTCTAAACTCGGATACGACACGATAAAAACACAAAAAGCACGGCACTGTACGATAGGCACGATAAGAAAAAAATGCTGAATTTATTTAATCCGACCCGTTAAGCACATTAGGCCCGTTAATTAATAAAATACATGTTTTTTTTAATAAATATAATACATATCTATAAAATTATCAATACACATTGTCAAATACATTTAAAATTATAATATGACAAATGTACTAATGATAAATTAAGGATCTCAAATACTAATAATGAGTAACTGAATATAAAAAGGGGAAATTAATATTATCGTGCCTTATCGTGTTTATTGGGCTAGCCCGTTATCAACCCGTTTCTTAACGTGCCTTATCGTGCCAGCCCGATAAAGCCTGAACCCGATAACCCTCAACCCAAACCCTATTATTTTGTGTCGGTCAATCGTGTCGTGCCTCATATTGCCACCCCTAAGCTTAGCGAGTCACCTTCGACACACATTGTTCGATTAGCCCCTAGATGCACCCGAGAACCCTCGGCCATGGTGCCCTAATTTATCGATTTTTACCTTTTTGACCCCATTTACCCCTTTATATAAGGAACTCCTTCCCCCATTTGGCTAACCCTTTACGTACTCCTCTTAGATTAATTTTCATATTTTTAGTATTTTTTTTCTTAAAGTTTTGGAGGTTTCCTTCTCTAAAACTTGTTTTATAGGTCTAGGATTTAATTCTTTTCATCTTGGTTAAAGTTGAGCTTTTGGTTAATTAATTGTTTTGGATTGAAAATCTCCTTTTAATATTTTGTAAGCTTCTTTAATTTTTTTTTCCTTTAATTGCCTTTTAATTACTTTCAAGATCTATACTTCATTTCTTGTTAAATATTTATGATATAAATTATAGATATCCTTTCAATTTTGCGTGAACTTTCTGAATCTCATGTCTTCATTTCTCACTTTCGTGTTTAGAGCTTTTGATTGCATTTTTCATGTTCTTACCTTGATTTCTTGCAATTGTACTTGATATTAACTATATTTAGTTGATTTAGGACCTAAATGAGTTGAAACAATTAATTGTGTATTTTTTGATTGTGTTTAATTGTGTATTTCACAGTTTGGATGATTTTGAGTTGCAAAATTGATTGTTTGGTCAAACCTAGAATATAGACATTGATTGAGATCGAAAAAAAATGTCAATGCTGAATTGAAATAAAATTGAGGCTGTGATTAACACCCCCAACTTATGCATATTAATTACTCGATAAAATACCAAAGAAATTATGGAGCGAGTATACTACGCTAGACCCTCGTTTTATTGCTTCTGAAACCCATTTTATTTTAATCGTCTTTTAAATATTTTCGTTTAATTTCTCACCATATTAATTATTATTTTAGATTTAAAAATGCACGAGAATTTTAATCATTAAGTTCGATTAAGCTCTGAAACAATCAATATACTTAATTAAAAGAAATTCAAGTTCGACTTGATAATAAACGAAACAAACTCAAATTGTTCAAATTTCTCAATTCGTTTAGACTGCTGCCCTGCCAAAATTGCTTTTTTTCTTTTTTTTTTCTCTTTTTAAATTGTCCTTCCACGATTGCATTTGTTTCTCTTTTATAAATTGAATGGAGAGATATTTATTACATAAACAAACAACCTCAAAAACTATGTTTTGTAACGATTTAAAGAAGTATTTGTAAATTTAAAAAATAATTGGAGTATTTTTATAATATTTATATCTGGAGAGTTGTTTTGTAACTATTTTTACTTCAAAACTAAATTAAAATAATAGATTTTTAATACACTTTGAAGACATCGGATCTTCTATACATTACAAGACCTCAACTCATTATTCGACTAATATAGAAAACAAAACCAATTATTATTACATAACATATAAAGAATGAAATGAGAGATCAATGTATAAGAAGTAGGTAATAATATAATGAATGTAGGTGAGAGCATGGTTCTTTATGCACCTCTGTACCATATGGGCCACAATTCTTGAAGCAATCAAGGTTGCAATTGCATGGTTGCCAAGTGTGCCACTCGGTAATCATAAACCATTTTATCCACTTGAATATCTACAAACCGAGGTTATCCAAACCAAAACCAGCCTATCACATAAATCTACAAGATACCGACACAAAGTTTGAATTATTGAATGTGTCCAGGGCGAAGAAAAGGGTAATTAATATTTTTTAAAAAAAGAAGTGCTTGCAAATTTCTAAGATTATACCGTTGCCGTATACCAGGTTGTACTTATGTACCTAATAATTTAATATCACGTGTATAATTATATATTATCACATATAATTTATGCATATCATCGCATTTAAATAATTAAAATTTTATATCTAAAATTTAAACACTAGATTTAAAAATACTAAATTTAAAACGAAAAATTAAACACTAAAAATGAAAAACTAAACTCCAAAATTGAAAATTAAACTTTAAACCCTAAATCTCTATCACATATCTCACATATAACTTACACGTATCATCATATATAATTAACATATATCATCACATATAATTGGTAGAATGATAGATTATTGAACTTTAAAATGAAAAACTAAATAAAACCTTAAAATGGAAAATTAAACACTAAAAATGGAAAACTAAACCTAAAATAGAAGAATAAACCATAAAATCTAAATTTTTTATCACATATAATCACGTATAACTACCATATATCATCACGTATAACTAAATGATAATAGATTTTTACAGGGTACACACACATATACATATAATAAATTGCCACAAATATTGGTAAAACTAAATAAATAATATGTATTTTAATATAAATTGAATAAATAGTATATATGTGGGAGAAATTAAAAAATGTAGGAGACGTTGGTGAATTTAAAAATAAAATATTTTAATTCGGACGTTGGTGGCAACAGTAAATTTTGTAAAAATCAAAACACACAAAATGCGGGACTATTGCTTAACGCAATTTTTATGCGAGGTGATATAACAAACTACCACGTTACTAAATGATCGATATAAAAAAACAGACTATGCTATTATATCAAGAGACTACCTAATTTATGATTATAATTTATTTTAATCTAATATCCATAATTTATCTACTAAAATATTTATGACTATAATTTATTTTGATCTAATATCCACAATTTATAGATAAATTATAAATATTAGATCAAAATAAATTATAGTCATAGATTAGGTGTCGTCTTGATATAGATAATTTTATGTTGATAATTTAGTACTATTAAAAAAATTAAATTAATTTTATACAAATCAAATGAAAAATAAAAATTGTCTCAGATAAAATATATTTTAAAATTTTAAATAAAAATAAAATAAATAAATAAATATAACCTGCTCCTAAACACCTTCATAATAATTGGGTCAAGCAGATTCGGGACGTTGTTGTCATTCGCGTCCCGAGTTGAGACATTTTTTTTTTAAAATTCACCCGGAATGCTTATATTTTTTAATTTCCTACACACACACACTCATGTATGTATATTTATTTATTTTATATTAAAATATATATTGTTTGTTTAATTTTCCCGCAAATGTCCCTATAATATTTATCGTGAGAATCTCCCAATCAAAATATTTTTTATTGGCTAAAAATTAATTTATAACATAAATTCATGTTTTTGGCATTTCTTTCCCATGCAATCTTTTTTACGTTTCCCATGAAAATTATTAGTCATCCCTCTTTCGATTTTAATTATATTTAATTAGGACCATAATTCTCAACTTTGAATCAAGATATACAGCTTGTATTAGGAACGACTGCAAATTATTCGCCCCCTTTTAAAAGGTCAACACTGTGTGACCATCAATTCACGCGATAAAACTTAATAACATATTTTTTAAATAAATATTTATATTTTAAGATGAGTAAATAATTTTTAAAATTACACAAATAATTATTTGAAAATTATAAAAGTATGAATGTTATTTGTTTGAAAAGTATCACGCAACAATAAACCCACTACTTAAAAAAAATAAATAAATAAATATATATATATATATATATATATATATATATATATATATATAGGGGTGGGATCTCGTGGGAACCTTTCCCTGTGTGGGAACTGAGAACCAATCTCAGTCGTTAATATTTGCTAATCTAACGATTGTAGTTAATAGTTATATATAAGGTATATTATGTAAATGATTCCACACGCCCGCATGTTTTTTGGCATTGAGAGGACATATTGGACATTTCACATATCCCACAGAATCTGCTGAATATACGCTCCAGAAAAGAAACCAAAATCTGCAAAAAGTTTGAGCTTCTTCCCCAAAATCAAAACATCTCCAAATAAACATAGCATCCCAACAGTACGCGAGAATACTAGCATATTTCTAAGATCGCACCTTCCAAACCAGAATCGAGCGGGTCATGTTCATAAAAACCAGCATCCTTTTCCATTAGGGTTCGATTCTCGTAGTCAAGTTGAAGCGTTCTTTCAACTGTGCGATAGAAATTTTGGGGGAATTCAGCTAATGGGGGGCGATGCCGTCGACCGTGCTAGGAAGCTGAGAGCGAGAGGTTAGAACAGAGTATTTGTTATCTTTTTATTTTTATTGGAGGTCTGCGTCAAATGGAGTATTTGGGTTTTCAGAATTAGGGTTTTATATATAGGTGGTATTGATTGTTATTATGTTAATTGTTGAATGCCGCATTTGGTTGTGCTAAAAATATGTGGGCTATCAATGTGATGATTCTTTAATGAATTAGAATTTTATAATTATGTATTGATTTTTTATTTTTTATTTTTTTTTTGTAAAGCTTTTTGTGGTTTGTATTATTCTGAAATTATGGCAATGCTAAAATTTATTTAAGAAATTGCTTGTTATATATAAGAATGTTTCTTAGTAGACGCCTGTTGCTGATATTACGTAACAAAAAGTGCTAAACTGAATGTTTGTTATTAATAAGTATTTTTATAGTGTCCTAGAAATATAATTATCTTTTTTCCAAATTATAGTGTCAGTGTGGCTGAAAAATATGTATTATAACAGATAGCTGAAAAATATGTGATTATAATTAAACAAGTTTGCTAATTTTTGTGTGTCAATATGCTGATTAGTTTAAGGTGGATGATCTAATTTTACTGAAATGCTGAAATGATTCAAATTGTTCAAAAACATAGTTAGCATTATGCTGGGAACATAATTAGCCGTGTGCTAATTATATGATCATTATGATGAGACCTTGTGTGTATGCGTAGTGTATTTGTAAACAGATCTGTATGTATGTGATAAAAAAATGTTTATGCTTAAAACAAGAAGTTGTAATTTGTGTATGAAATTGTGCTGACTGTGCTGAAATTTATGCTTCTTGACTATGCTAATTTTTGTGTGGCAATATGCTGATTAGTTTAAGGTGGATGATATAATGTTACTGAAATKCTTAAATGATTCAGATTGTTCAAAAAACACAGTTAGTATTATGTTGGGTACATAACAAGCCGTGTGCTAATTATATGATCATTACGATGAAACTATATGCTAAAACTATCATAGGTGTTTGCTAAAATTATATGCTAAAACTATCATAGGTTTTTGCTAAAATTATGCTAAAACTATCATAGTTGTTTGCTAAAAATATATTAATTACATAAAAATTGTTTATGCTAAAACAATGAGTATGCTAACGTTGTTTTGTGTTGGTTACTCATATGCTCTGGCGGCCGTGGCTGTTGGCGGCGTTGGTTTGCAGCTGGTGAATAATGAATTACTTTATACATAGGTTTTTTTATTTCTTTTATCATTTACTGTAATTTTTGTGCTTATTGAACTTGCATTGTGGTTTGGTTATTCCATTTATTCAAACTCCAATGTGAAATTGAAACTTGAGAAATGTGGAATAGATAGTTGCTATTATTGGGAATGTTTCTGTTGTCATATGGCTAATGGTGTTTTGGATTGTCATATTTGTAATTRTATTTATTGACCTCCATTTATAATCATGGCTTATTTATTTATTTTTGGGTTCATAAATGTAWCCTGCTCCTGTATTGTTATATCTGAAGATGGTTATGATAAATTTACCTACTTTTTGTTTAATGTTAAATTATTATTTTTCTTCTTCCATSYATATATTTTGCATGACTTCACGTTGAAGGTTCACCTTGTCTGTAGATTTTGAGACTTTGTTTTGATTTCATGAATACATGTTTGTTGTTGCAGCTGACAATGATGGCTGTGTGAAGAACTGCGTGGGAAGGGTAGTTGATATCAGGGTAGATGATATCCCAAGGGCAAGGGGATAGAGATGATGGTAAGATTATTTAAGACAAAACCAAATATTTGAAAAAATAAGTGTCTTTTATTTTGAGTCTCYAGAAGTGGAAAAATGAACGAGAGATATTGAAGGCTTGTAGCTTGTAACTACCGGTTTAATGGCCATGTATTCTCCCTCTCTTTGATCATTAAGGCTACGTGTGGTTGGGAATTTTGAACCCGGAACTTGGACTTTCATTCAAAAAATCAAGTTTTATAAAACCCCAAGCGTCTGTTTAGTTTGAATTAAAAAAAACAAAAAAACAAGAGTCTTGGGTGTAAAAATAGGTAATGACTGTATGATGCTGATATTAAAACTCCAAGCGTCTATCTAATAATAATGCCATTTGATGCCGATATTGGGTTTTGGGTGCAAAAATATCTTCATGTGATGCTAATTTATAACTGTATGATGCTAATTTTAATAACATTTGATGCTGATATTGGGTTTTGGGTGCAAACCTTTTTTCTTCAGTTACAKAGCGTTMAAAGTTCTGTGGTKCTATTTKCAATAATGAAATCTCAATAGGACCACTGTCATTATGCTGCAGCTCTGTGTTAAAAGAGGCTACAGAATCGTAGGAAGTTTGAGCCAATAAAATAAGTATTTATGATGCTTTTCAGTTAATGATACTAATGGTATTGGAAAAGATCTAAGATTTTTGGTACTTTCTAAATGAAGAGTCTGGATAGTTTTGTACCGTTTTCCTGTCTTCAGATCAAARCTTGTAACCTTTAGTTAAGAATCCTAATATTTGTGTGACATACGCTGCTGTTGATGAAGAGCTTGAGAATTACCCAACTCGAAGGCTCATTTAAGATACACTGCTAGATCATGCTTGTGCAGCTGGAATTCATTTTCTTTTGGTAAWGTTGTACCATAACATAAACTATAGCTTAATTGGAAACTAGTCCCTTTTTTAACATATATGCATCATGAACAGTTGGTTTGCATCCAGTGGTTTCACGTTTTGTCACTAAAAGATTTTTTAATCATTCAAGAATGGTATGCTAATAATACACATGACATTCACAGATGAAATTCAGTTGCTAATTATATGTATTAAAATTGCTATGAAGAATGACGATGATTACAACATATATATTAACAAAGTAGCAGTATGCTAAACTTTCAATTGCTAATTATATGAATTGAAATTGCTAAAAAGATGGGGTTTGCTGGTATTATGTAATTGAAATGCTATAAAGACCAACACACCCATTCCAACTACAAGAGAAAATAACAATATACTACAGAAAAAATTTTAGCAGACCAAAAGGATGCACCAAAATCATAAGTCCCATCCAAGGGCTTCAAAGTCATAAACTTTGATTTTTTTTTCAACAAAAAAAGTTGAATCTCTAGAAATTAACTTGTTCTTAACCCTTGTAAACAAACTAAAAGGTCATCTAATTCCTCACAGATCCACCGTCTCGACACATCTTGCTACCACACCGGCAGTGAGAAGCTTTCACAGAATCACGATCCCCAAACTCGATTCCATAGTCCTAAAATACATTCAACAAAATGTTCACAGAAAAGCTTTCTCCAAAATCGACACAGTTCAGCAAGCACGGAAAGAAATTACATTTTCCAAAATAACTTAATAAAAAACCAAACTCAATAATAGTATAAGAATTAGATGAAACTAACCCAAGCTTAGGAAAAAAAAAAGACAAAAAATGGATAATATTTTTTCGTAAATGGTAATAATAATGATATGAAGTGGGGACGTAAGGTTAGCTTCGCAACACCTAAGCATCAAAAATCATTCTTCCCGATAAGACTAATGCTCAATGCGAACAGCTAAAATCAATATATAGAAGCAAGTTCGTTTAATTAATTTACCTGTAATGAAAAGAACTAAAATCAGTGTCTATACTAAGTTCACATACACACATTAACTGTAATGAAAAGAACTAAGAAACTGCAGCTAATCAGATACAGGCGGATGACCGAATTTTAATTTTTTCTATGGATAGTCCAGATCTTAACTCCTCATACGGGACAAAAACTGAAATCAAATTGATTATCAACACAGTATGTTGAATTTCTGCTTAAATTAAGAAATTCCAAAGTATAATCTCCTTTCATTTGACTTATTGATTCAATCATTTTTTATAATTAATTAGTTGTCTCTAATGATTATGGTAATTATGTGAGAGAAAAATTTTAGGAATCAAAGGATAAATTAGTGAAATTGTTATGTTCCTAATTTACCTGTGAATAATGAACCTTGCAATATTCCCATAAACGGCCGCCGCCGACGTCGCCCAGTGCCTCCACCCGGAGTGGCGCACCTCCGTCGAGAGACCCTTACCTCCATTCTTACCTCTTCACCAACCTCTTTCGGTCGTTTCTTGACGATCGAGAATCGTGGTCCCAAGAAGACAACGGCGGGGACGGCTATCTTGATTAATACGACGCGGCAGAAATGGAGGAGTTTCACCAGATGAGGCCGTGGCACGTGGCGGTGGCATGGCGGAGCCCGTCCAGGGCCCTGACGGCGAGGGTCGACCAGATCGAGTGCGGGCTGCAGCTCATGGGTGTCGACGCTGGTAGCGCGTGTGCCACGCCCAGGCGAAGCTTGTTAGGAGCGTGGGAGCGGAGTGGGGGATGGGGGGAAGGAGGGGGTCGGCCGTGTGAAAGGCCTAAAAAATCCAGATATAGGGTGTTATCATTCTTTCCATTTTTTTAAAGATATAGTTTGACATATACGTGTTGTGGAGCTTGATTTTTGGAATAGACTACTTTAATTATGTGTTAATTTTAGATAGTGTGAGTAATTACATAAAAATTCTTTTCAATTAATATGAATATATTAATAATATAATTAATGTGATGATCTTGATCGTACAAAATATTTAATCTAGAGGCTCATGTGGGTTCCTAGTTCCCACACACGGGATTGGTTCTCACATGATCTCAATCCTCTATATATATATATATATATATATATATATATATATATATATATATATATATATATATATATATATATATATATATATATATATATTATAGGATTTGGTTAGTACTTTTATTATCTAGGGTGTATTTCTGGTTCACCAAGTTTATTGTCCAGTATAAATCTATAGTTTATGATTGTTATTATAAGGGTTGAATAATTATTGTTGAATTAAGATTCTTCTTATTTAAGTTCTATTGCTTTGTATTTTATTCTTGTTCGTTAAACTTATGCCTGCGTTAGTTGGTAACCAAAGACCAATCTATGCTCAATAACCAAGTTATTGAGATGGAGTTTTCGTTCAAACGATAAAGCATGGATCTGTCAACAAATTAATTTGTTTGCACAATAGCTAGACAGGATCCAATGACTACTGAAAGAGTTTTTCGATGTCATCGCCCGATTAACGATATGTCATGGTCACATGTGTGAGGCAGGCTGCAGAGACTATATACGTGATGAAAGTTTCCATCCTTCCCCACATGTCTCGTGGGATGGAGAGTTTGTTGGTTATGATGGTCCACCAATCTGTGATGACTACGATGACGACACTATTTTAAAGGCTGGTTACGCTAAATCTCCAAAACTTGATGATGAGGATGGTAGTTATTACAATCCGCCAATTTTTAATATGGAGGTGACAAATCTACTTGTTGCCACTAGTTCGGTGAGGAATCCAAAGACACTGGTAATCTCGGATTTTTGCACGTCGGAGCCTTTGAGGGATGATTCGAGATTTGAAGGGCTGAAAGCATATAAACTTTGATTCTGGTTTCTAGTTTTGATATTTTCATTTAGTACATATGTTTGGATTGGGATAGAAGAGCACATAGTTGTCCTCTACTTTTATCTACTCGTGTTTATTTAGTGGAAAATATAGTTCTTCAATTATGCTCAAGTCTTTTAGAAAATGCAGCTTATGGTTAAGCTTTTGCATGTGTCACCATGTCTTCACCAAAATGGATAAATGAATGATGTTATAAAAAAGAACTCTATATTCATAAACACAACAAAGGAATACATTGAATCACACACAAAAACAAATATATGAAAATATTCAACCTTACAAAAAAATCAAATAATCCGATTTTTACATCTCATCACGTAGATAGTGCATATTGTGTACATCAAGAGGAAAAAATTTATTTTTAATTCACTATATTGGTCATATTCCATAAAATTTACGTGATATTGGCCATTATCAAACGTCTGCTAAGTTGGTCGATTCATCAAAAAAAGTCCAAAAAAAAAAGCTCGATCGGGCTTTTTTGCTGACGTGACATGATTGAATACTTTCTTATCATTTTTTTTGAATTTTAAATGTTAAATTAAAAACAAAAAACTGGGAAGAAAAATTCATTTTGGTCCATTATATTGGCTACATCCTAAAAAATGTACATGAAATTGGTTATCAGCAAACCACATCTGATAAGTTGGCCAATTTATCAAAAAAAGTTCAAAAAAGTTTAATCAAGTTTTTTTTTCTGACATGGCATGATTATATATTTTATTATGATTTTTCTTTAATTTAAATATTAACTTGATGACAAAAACTTATTTTGCCTCCATTTACTTTTCCTTTAATCAAACTAACAAAATTTTAATTAATAAAAAATTAACAAAATCAGTGATAAATATAAAAAAATGACTTTTGGAGTTCTATATTTATTCTATATTTTGTAATATTTATATTATGTTTTTATATTTATAAATAATTTTTATTATTTTTTTATTGATGACATTTTTATTAATTAGATTAACGGAAATATTAAAAAAAGGGAAAAATAAAAGGTGCAGTAAAACATGTTTTTGTCTTCAATTTAGTGTTTATAATTATATAAAATTGATAAGAAAATATAGAATACCGCATCAGTAAAAACCCTCGACTGAACTCTTTTTGGACCTTTTTTGATCAATTGGTCAACTTAGCAGACGTTGTTTGATGATTGTCAATGTCACGTACAAATATCCATATAATGGACCAAAATTAAAATTTTCCCCAATTTTTTTCTTCAATTTGATAATTAAAATTAAAAAAATGTTGAGAAAGTATTGAATCACGACACGTTAGCAAAAAAAAAACCGATCGAGCTTTTTTAGACCTTTTTTGATGAATTAGCCAACGCATACGTCGTTTGATGAATACCAATATCACGTATCGTTTCTGTAATGTGGTAAATATAATAGATTAAAAAGAAGAAATTTCCTACATCAAGAGTTCATATCTCATCATACACATACATTGCAACTCATCACACACACACGCGCGCACACACACACACACACACACAACATATGAAAATTGTAAACCAAATTATCTGATTCATATATCATCACACAAAGAGTGCATATCTATCACATAATAAGCTCATATATCATCACACACATATACTGATTTTCTGATCACATACACATACAATATTTGGAGATTGTAAACCTAACAAAAGAAAAAAAATAATAATATGATTTCTTATATCATCACACAAATAGTGCATATACTAGAATAACCCTACATAATTCTCATATCATCACATATAGAGTCCATATACCATCACATATGCAAAGTTAATATTTAAAAACAACAAACCTTACAAAAAAAATCAATATACCATATTCACCGACACGAAATTCACATCTCATTTCATCACATATAAAGTACATATACTATCAAATATATAGTCAATTTAACCTATTCACCAAAACACTGGTTTCATATCTCATTAAGACATAGAGTCAGTAAATAGAATAGTCATTTCTCATTAACACAAAGATAGCATATCCATCACATAAGGAGTTTATATCTCATCACATAGAGATTGCATATCCATCACACAAAAAGCTCATATATCATTACACATATACGGTGCATACTTTATCACATACATAGATATCATATGGAAATAACCAACATTAAAAAAAACAATCTGATGAAATATCTCATCACACAAATATAGCATATCTTATCGCATAAAGAAATCATAGCTCATCAAACACATGCAATTCTAAATATTCATAGACTTGCATTCCAAACTCTAAAATTAAACTAAAGAATTCTATAATATCATATCATACATACAGAGACACCTAGAATTTGAAAAAAAAAAAATCAATTCGATTATGAAATCCTATATAAGATTATAACTAAAAATCTATCAGGTTTTCTGATGAACTAATGAAAACTGAAAAACTTATTCGAGAAATTGTTGCTAGAGAATTGATGAAGGAGGAATTGTTGCTTTCGAAGATGGAAATCGCCGGAGAAATTTGCTTTTTCTAAATATTTTTACTTGCTTTGGACAGATGAATCTTTGGGGAGAACTTCTTGTCCGTGTTAGACGAATCGCCGGAGAACTTTTATTGCCGGCAACGAAGAATCTTGTGATTTTTAGAGGGTTGAGTATTGTGGAGGAAAATGAAATCTTAATGGGAAGTTGGTGAGTGGAGGTGGAGAAGTGCGCGCGTTGGTTGAAAAAGCGCGTATAAATATTGGATGTGAGATCAGGTGCACACTACATGATGCACCCAGTGACACCATATACACACTCGTTTATACTCTGGTTGGTTGAGAGAGCGCGTATAAATATTGGATATGAGATCAGGTGCACACTACATGATGCACCCAGTGACACCATATACACACTCGTTTATACTTTGGTTGGTTGAGAGAGCGCGTGTAAATATTGGATGTGAGATCGGGTGCACACTATATGTTGCACCCAATGATACCATATACACTCGTTTATACTCTGAAATCTTTCAGAGTTTACTTTTCATATTTATATGCCATTATAATATATGTTATTATGTAATCCAAAAGTAGATATAGTAATTATTTCAAAAATATTACTAAATGATTAAACAAATTAGAGAAATATCATTATTAAACTAAAATAAATATCTAGATTCGGATTACATAATTATTATAATTTATAATTCTTCTCTGTGCCTCAAGATATTATCAAGTCTATTTAATGGACATCGCCAAGGTTTCAAATATATATCACATACAAATCATTTACTAGGCTCCAGAATGACATGTATAAAATTGAGAACCATAGTCTTATTCCTTTTCGTAATATCCAATCTTCTCCATGCATTCGCCATTGACGACAAAAAGAGATGTTTTCTAACCCCAAAAGTTACCGTTCATGTCGCTAATTTTCTCTCTCAGAGTTCTCAACTGTTGTTGCACTGTTCATCTAGGAACGATGATTTAGGAATTCAGACGGTTCCTGTTAATTATGAGTTTAGATGGACTTTTTGCACCGATAGTGTTTGGCATAGTACTTTATACAATTGTGAATTTAGGACAGGCCAAAAGCGGAAAAATATTATTGCGTACGAGGAAGCAAGGAGAGAGTTTTGCATAAATAATCAGTGTTATTGGTCTGCAAGAGATGATGGTATTTATTTTTTTGAGACTAAGTATTATAATTGGGAATAATTAATAATTTGTATGTAGCATCATCTGCTTGCTTATTCTTCACTTTAGAAAACTGATGACAAAATAAATGAATAAAATCTTCATTTTTCAGCATTACATCTTTGTCCCTAATATACTTTAGGTATTTACCAAATAGTCATTCAATATACATTTACTTTGTTGATTAGATATTAATTGTAAATTATTTAGTCCCTAAATCTTGTCATTTAGTCCAAACTTACTTCATAGAAAAACAACATAGTATTATGAAGAAAAAAATTAAAAATAAAATAAAAACTAAAATGATAATAATAAGAGAAAAGTATTTTTCCCCCAAACTCCACAAAATTTGATACTTTGCGTTTTAATTCTTTTTTTTTTTGAAGAGGTAAGAATGGAGGTCGCCGAGCCATAGGAAGGGTCTCTCGACGGAGGTGCGCCACTCCGGGTGGAGGCACTGGGCGACGTCGGCGGCCGTCGTTTATGGGAATATTGCAAGGTTCATTATTCACAGGTAAATTAGGAACATAAACAATTTCACTAATTTATCCTTTGATTCCTAAGATTTTTTCTCTCACATAATTAACCATAATCATTAAGATAACTAATTAATTATAAAAAATGATTGAATCAATAAGTCAAATGAAAGGAGATTATACTTTGGAATTTCTTAATTTAAGCAGAAATTCAACATATTGTGTTGATAATCAAT
>BMAC01000319.1:879127-906627 GCA_014905375.1 Phtheirospermum japonicum | reverse complement strand
ATCGCGTTCTTCGATCTGTTATTCCGATCAAATTCTTCGCTCGATTGCATCGATTCAATTGTTTTTCCCCAAAATTTCGAAAACCTATATTTTTGATGGCAAACGTTTCCTCTACGTTGGATGATTTTAATTCGCCCTATTTCTTGCATCCGAGTGATAATCCGGGCGCTGTAATTGTTCATGAGTCGTTTACTGGTGATAATTTTGTCTCGTGGACTCGTGCCATTACGATGGCGCTTACTGTGAAGAACAAAGTCGCCTTCATTGATGGATCTCTCACTATGCCGCCTCGTACATCTCCATTTCAGTATAATGCTTGGCAACGAGTCAACAACTTAGTCCTTTCTTGGATCCTTAACTCGATCTCGAAAGATATTCGTTAGAGTTTACTGTATTTTACTACGGCGAAAGAGGTCTGGCATGAATTGAAGACTCGATATCTGCGTAGCGATGGTGCTAGGGTTTTCCACTTGGATAAATCGCTAAGTTCTCACACAAGGCACTGCTACGATCACAGAATATTATAATCATTTTAAATCTCTTTGGGATGAATATGTGAGCTACAGACCTGTGATAAAGTGCACTTGTGGTGCATGCACTTGTAATTTTTCAGCTGCACTTGCATCCACTCAACAACAGACTCCATGATCAAATTTCAAGTAGGATTGCATGAGTCTTATGCCACTATTCGAAGTCAGATACTGCTCATGTCACCATTGCCTTCCTTATCCAAGGTGTATGCTATCTTACTGTAAGAAGAGTCTCAAAGAGGATTGACTAATGTGGTGACTACTTCGAACCCCTTTGACAACCCAATGGCTATGCTTGCTAGACAAAATCACCCTGCATCCAAATTCCAGTATAACAAGGATAAAAAGAAGCCTACCTGCAGCCACTGTGGATTCACAGGTCACACCATAGACAAGTGCTTTCAACTGATTGGATATCCACCCAACTGGAAAGGTCCYAGAGGATCAAGGTCTTTTCAAAATTCARCTAAAGCAAATGCTGCTCTCTCCTCTGAARATGMTGCWCTCTCCTCTGMAAATGCTGTTRTCTCCTCAAATGATTCCATATTCTCCAGTGAMATGGTGGRAAAATTCCTAGCTTATGCTCAAAGCCAAYARAAAATTTCAGTACCATCTGGTAACCATGTTCACTCAGCTGCTACCACAACCAAGGGCATAACTATGCCCACAGGTACAAATACTTTACCTCATGCAARTCTTAATTGGATTYTAGATACTGGAGCAACTGATCATATGATATGTGACATGTCCTTTTATTCTACTGTTCCTACATCAATATCTATACCAATTCACTTACCTAATGGAACAATTGCTTTAGCAACTCATAGTGGATCTATTAAACTTTCAGATAGTCTCACTATCCATAGTGTGTTATGTGTTCCATCTTTCTCCTATAACTTGATTTCTGTTTCAAGTTTGACAAAAATGTCCAACTGCATAGTTCATTTTCTTCAATCACACTGTGTGTTGCAGGACATGAAAACTTTGAGGATGATTGGTTTTGCTAAAGAAATTAATGGACTATATCACATTATACCTCCTAAAGTTGCTTGTTCTGCTACTACATCTCCATCTACTGCAAATCTTTGGCATTCAAGATTAGGCCATTTGTAAGCCACAAGATTATCTTCTATATCTAGTTTACATATTACTTGTCAACCTTTTACTTCTTGTGATGTTTGTCATTTTGCAAAATAGAAAAAGGCATCATTTCCAATTAGTACTACTAAGACATCTCATAGTTTTGAAATAATACATTGTGATATATGGGGACCATTCTCTACTACTTCTTAGAATGGTTATAGGTATTTTTTGACAGTTGTTGATGATTACTCTAGATGTACCTGGGTTTTTATGATGAAGAATAAATCAGATACCAAAGCTCATCTTTTTCAGKTTTACAATCTTGTTCTTACACAGTTTAAACAGAAAATTCAAATCATTAGAACTGATAATGGTCTTGAATTTTCCCTACAAGATTTTTATAAAACTAATGGTATTATTCATCAAACTTCATGTGTTGAAACTCCTCAGCAAAATGGTATTGTAAAGAAAACATAAACATTTACTTCAAGTTGCAAGAGCTTTACTTTTTCAAAGCAAACTGCCCCTTTCTTTTTGGGATCATTGTGTTCAAACTGCAGCACATATTATAAATAGAGTACCAACACCTATTTTGAAAAACATATCTTCTTTTGAGAAACTTTATAACAAACAACCTGATCTCTCACATTTAAAAGTTTTTGGATGTCTAGCCTATGCATCTACACTCACTGCTCACAGACAAAAATTTGACACAAGAGCAACAAAATGTATTTTCATAGGCTATCATTTTGGAACTAAAGGCTACAAACTGCTTGATATATCTTCTGGTAAAATCATAATATCAAGAAATGTTGAGTTTTGTGAGGATATCTTTCCATACAACTCACATACAACTTCAGAACATCCTATTCTTTGTGATCTTACAAACAACACTGATTTTGATATACACACACATCACAATCCAATTCCTTCAAACAGTAATGAAAACACTCAGAATATAGTTAATACCTCTATTACACCACCAAAATGCAGAAGTAACAAATAGTATAGATCCTACAACAACAAGAAAGTCTTCTAGACAGAGAACAACACCTTCCTATTCAGATGTTTACAACTATAATCCTCTACCATCTCATAAGCACAAACCTTCTACTCACTTTTCCAAATCTGGAA
This sequence comes from Phtheirospermum japonicum, assembly GCA_014905375.1. Taxonomy (NCBI): domain Eukaryota; kingdom Viridiplantae; phylum Streptophyta; class Magnoliopsida; order Lamiales; family Orobanchaceae; genus Phtheirospermum; species Phtheirospermum japonicum. The sequence continues at coordinate 903,880 of BMAC01000319.1, read as the reverse complement.
AACAATATCCCATTCAAATAAACTTATCTACTGACCAATTAGCTCAAAACCATAAAGCCTTTACTGCCTCAATAAGTCAAATAACTGAACCAAAGACCTATAATCAAGCAAAGAATTCTCCTGAATGGCAAACAACAATGAAAGCTGAACTCAAAGCCTTAGAACAAAACCACACCTGGATTCTCACTTCTTTACCTGCTAACAAAAACTGCATTGGATGCAAATGGGTGTACAAAGTCAAGTACAAAGCTGATGGAACCATTGGAAGATACAAAGCCAGGCTTGTAGCCAAAGGCTACACTCAAGAAGAGGGAATTGATTATTTTGACACTTTTTCCCCTGTTACAAAACTCACTACTGTAAGATTGATATTAGCCATAGCAGCTTCATTCCAATGGCACATACATCAACTTGATGTAAACAATGCATTCCTCCATGGTGATCTGGATGAAAAAATATATATGGCACCTCCACCAGGCTACATCACTGACAACACAAAGGTATGCAAACTACTGAAAAGCCTTTATGGCCTAAAACAGGCATCAAGACAATGGTTCCACAAAATCACATCATGCCTTTCAGCATATGGTTTCTCTCAGTCAAGGTCAGATAATTCTTTATTTATTTTATCAAATCCTACTTCTATTACAGTTCTTTGTGTTTATATTGATGATATCATTTTAGCTTGCAATAACTTACAAGAAATTTAGAAAATAAAATGCCACTTAAATGATATTTTCACTATAAAGGATTTGGGAAAATTAAAGTACACATTGGGAATTGAAATTGCCAGAAACAACAAAGCCCTAACTCTCTGTCAAAGAAAATATACTTTAGACATTCTCTCTGAAACAGGTTATTTAGGATGCAAATCTGCTTGCACACCTATGGACTACAAAGACACTATTTCAAAAGAAGGTCAACCACTACAAGATCCATCAGAATACAGAAGACTAATTGGAAGATTATTATATCTGACCATAACAAGGCCAGATATCTCTTACAGCATACAAACCCTATCTCAGTACATGTCAAAACCAACCACATCTCACATGACAGCTGCTCACAGAATTCTGAGATATTTAAAAGCAACTCCAGGAAAAGGCCTATTCTACTCATCTCAATCCACTTGTCAGCTCAAAGCTTTTTCAGATGCAGACTGGGGAAGATGCATGGATACAAGAAGAAGCATTACTGGTTTTGCTATTTTCCTAGGAACATCTCTGATAAGCTGGAAGTCAAAGAAATAACAAACTGTCAGCAGATCATCAATAGAGGCTGAATATAGAGCAATTGCATCAACTACATGTGAACTACAATGGCTTCTTTACCTTCTCCAAGACATCAAGATTCCACCTCAATTGCCAACCATCACATACACTGACAGCAGATCAGCTTGCTGCATAGCACACAAACCTTGTCTCCATGAACGCAGTAAACACATCCAGATTGATTGTCACTTTGTCAGAGAGAAGATAGAAGAAGGAACAATCAAGCTCATTCACATTCCTTCAATACACCAGACAACAGACATATTAACAAAACCACTCTCTCCAAGCCTTTTTCAACATTTCATATCCAAGCTATGCATGATTAATATCCATGCACCACTTGCGGGTGTGTGTGTGTGTGTGTGTGTGTGTGTGTGTGTAAGGATATTAGTCAAGATGCCACCTCATCAAGTCAAGATGCCACCTCATCAAAGCCCAATTAAATTTAATTGATCCCTGATTACAGGGAATGTATATAACAACACTTTGTATCAAACTATTATTCATTAAGTTGAATATACATAATTTTAGGTTTACAGTTCATCCGTTTCTCTCCAAGCTTTCTCCAAGTTCTTTAATTCATCAATTCAATGGAATTCTACAGTTAAACAATAAGATCACGACAACAAAATCAATTTAATTATATTAATTGTGTTGAATCCTAATCTATTTGTCCGTTAATCGTTGTTTTTCTTACTCGTTTTTTACGTGTTGACTCTTTGAGGTTCGGGAGCCTTTCTACAAATGACCAATTGACATGAGTCGCTCCTCACCTAGGTTCGAATCTTACATAGAAGATGATGTGTCATGGTCTATGAAGCACGAATACTTCTACGATGATGCCGTATCCGCACTGGATACTTACTGGATACGATACTTCTGCGGACACATATCAATACGTACCCATAAAGTGTTAGTGTTTTAAATAAACTCGACTCACGTATTTAATAATTAAAACGTAATAAGAATTTTAATTCATCCAAATATGGAAACACAAACTGAGAGAGATAGTTCAAATGTTTATAGGTTTCAAGAAAGAAATAAAATATTTTTTATTGTATAAATAATTTACTTATTTTATGTGTTTTTGAAACTTATCACATTTGAGATTTTAATATTTATGAAGTTTTAGGTTTTTTAGTTAATATGACTATATTTCAATACTATATATATGTATGTATATGTATATATCTACCGTACCCGTATCCCTAAAATTTCAACACATGACGTATCTCCGTATCCATATCGTATCGCACCAGTGTCTCGTACCTGTATTAGTACTTCATAGGTCACGGTACATGTGTACATAAAAAATTTTAACAGTTGATGTGTTGTACATGTTTACATAAAAATAAATAAAATAAAAATCGAGAGGCATGATGTTTGAACCCACATCTTTTACTTTTGGTACGTAACACGCAACCACATCACCATATAATTTTGATGTCATATTTTATAATATATATTCACAAATAAATTTCATCATTCTTTTAACCCTACATAAATTACTATGATTTCATTCTTTTTAAGATATAAAAAAGTCAATACTTTTCATAATCTTCTTTTAAATATAATAATAAACTCTAAATAACTATTTAATACAAAAATCAAAACAAAAATGAAAACTAAAATATAAATATTATAACATAATACAAAATAAATCTCAAACCTTGAAATCATAAGAAAATAATAATAAATTATTGTTTAAGTTGTATAATTATTTAATAGAATTGAAAATTCTAAAATTCTAAAATATTATAGAATAATAATACAAGTCATTAAAAAATTATAAAGTAGTTAAGCAAATATTGAATGATGAATAATTACTTGATATATTTATAAATAAAAAATAATATAAATATTATAAAATAAATCTCAAAATAATTTCATATTAGATCAAATATAATAAAGTGTAATTAAATTCTAAATAATAATCTCATAAATCTGAATAAGAAAAATATTAAAAATAATATAAAAAACTGTCAAAAAAAAAGAGAGAGAGATTTTGGGTCACAAAATTTATTGAGGAAGTTTGTAGAAAAGTTAAATTTTATAATACAATACTAAATAAAACTCGAAATTTAAAATCAGGAAAAAATTTAATAAATTATTATTTCAATTTATATAAAAAATTAATCTGTTTTAAAAATTAAAAAATTAAAAACATATTATATTAATACTATAGTCGTTTAAATTTTAAATTAAGTTAATATAGAAAAATAAATATAATTATTAATAATTGTTTAATATATTCAAAATGTAAAGAAAAACATAAATGTTATAAATGACTATAAAATAAAGTTTAAAATACTTTTAAAATAGATGTAAAATGTGATTTACTATCTAAATAATTATTTTATTAATATAAAAATAATAAAATAATAAAATACAAATATACAACAACAACGAAAAAGTATTGAAAAATGAGATTTTGGGTCACGAAATTATTTGAAAACTTTTGTAGATAAAATATAAAGTATTATAATATAATACTAAAGAATCTCAAAACTTGAAATCAGAAAATTTATATAGTAAAACATAGTATAAATTCATATAATTACTTAGTCAATTTCTAAAATAATAAAAAAAACTTAAAACATTATAGAATAATAATATATGTCATTAAAAATATATATTAAGTTAAATAAATATAGAAAAAAACTAAATAGATATCAATAATATTATTATTCTAAATAAATATAATAAAGTATGATTAACTTCTAAATAATTATTTTATAAATGTAAAAAATAAAAATCATGAAACATTATAAAATAATATAAAAAAACACCAATTACATAAAAATAAATTATTCAAAAAAATCAGTTTGTTTAGCCATCAAATTGATTAACTAAAATGTTATAATATATTACTTAATAAATCTCAAAACTTGGAATTAGAAAATTATGTAACAAACTGTTTTGTAAGTTTATAAGATTATCTAAAAAACAAAAATCTTAGAAATATTATAGAATAATAATATAAATCATCAAAAATTATAAATATAAGTTAAATAAATAAATAGAAGTAAATATCTAATCATAAAAAATTAATTATTATATTAAGAAATAAAAATAAAAAAATATTATAAATTATTATTAAATAAATCTCAGAATATTCTAAAATTAGATAAAAATATAATAAAATTTTATTAACTTCAAAATAAATATAATGTTTTATATTATACATATGTAATTTATATTTAGTTAATTTTTTTTATATTTTAAATAACTATTTCGAAGTTTTTACTATTTTTTTTTTTTTACTGATTTTACAAAATTTCCAAATTTATTTTATGTATTTTATATTCTTGATGATTTCTTAATCTTTAAACTTATTGAATAAAGTATTTGTAATTTAATTATAAATTTATACATTTTATATATTTGAGTTTATATTTATTAATAATATTTTAGTTTTTTTTTAATTTTCATGTTTTTTTTCAAGTACTTACTAAGAATTTATTTTTAGATTTGTTTTATAGTAGACTGTTTGTGAAAAGTTCAATAAAATTTGTTTTTAAAACTTCAAATAATATAAATAGGTTACAATAATTAATAATATATATATTTTTAATATAACCTTAATATATAGTTAGATATTACTAAAAAATGTAATCCAAACATGTAAATAAATTAATTTTGGTAAGACATACTCCATGTTGATCTCATGTTCAATACTAGGCAATTGATTCGATATGTTAAAAAATAGTAATGATATTAGTTAAAAACGCCGATAGAATATTACTATTATGATTTAATGTACTAATATTAATATTTTAATTTTTGAAATATTTATATTTTTAGGAACTAGTATGTTTCGAAATATGATATTTATACTCTTTTTAAATTATCCGTTATTTAATTAATTTATTTATATGTTTGTAACTATCAATGTTTTTAAAAAATATTATTTTATAATTCTTATATAACTTAACGTCAATTTTATGTTAAATATTGAGAATCATACGACGAAAACAATATCGTTTATATTAACAAATAAGTATTTACTAAATTGATAATTTATTTTTCAAAATCCATACAATACAGAATTTCAAACTTCAAAATGAAGTAAACATGGGTTTATTAAATAAATAATACATTTTTTATTCAAAATTATAAAAATAGTACACTTTAAAAATTCTTTACGTTTTTGGACCGGGACGCCTTTCCCAAGGGCGTCCCGGGTATTTTCTAGACGGTACATATACGTAACCGTTATAGAAAATGAACCCGAGACGTCATTCCCAAAGGCGTCCCGTGTGTAAACTGACATTTCTAAATTTTTGGGGCTGAAATGAAAAAAAAGAAAAATATTGGGGGGGGCGGGACGCCCTTCCCAGTGGTTTCCCGGGTTGGTTTGTAAATAAAAAAAAAAAGGGGGGGCGACGGGGGGACGCCTTTGGAGTGGCGTCCCGGCTAAATTACAAAAAAAAAATTCCTATACCTAACCTCTCTCTCTCCCGCCCCATTCTAAATGTACTGTACAAGCTTTTTCCCAAACAGTGGTCGAGTGGACGGTGTGACCGTGTGAAATAAGCACTGACAAAAGGCCAATTTGAATTTTGTAGTGATTAAAATGTATGGGGAACAAAAAAAAAATTGTCATAAGAATATAAAAAAAAGAAAGTGGCTAAGCAGAAAAAGGGAGGAACACGACAGCTTGGATGAATTTTTTGTAGGAAAAGCTAATTCATAAATATTGATTAGATCCTTCTCCCCCATCCCGGTGACGTCCATCATCGACGGTCCGTCTCTCTTTGTTTCTCCCCATTTTACCTAAAATATTATAAATAAATTACAAATTAATATAAATAATTAAATAATCAAAAATAACTTAATATAATAACTTAATATAATTTTTAATTTAATAATGTAAAATTTCTTGTTTAATTTTGATCTTGTCGTATTTTTTATTTTGATATAAAATTTCTTGTAATTTTTAGATATAATTATGATATGTTTATTTATTTTACCTAAAATATTATAAATAAATTACAAATTAATATAAATAATTAAATAATCAAAAATAACTTAATATAAATAAATAGTATGTATGGGTTAGGGTTACAATATTTTTTTTTTGCAATTTAGCCCGGGACGCCACTCCCAAAGGCGTCCCGCCCCCCCTCGTTTTTTTTATTTACAAAACAACCCGGGACGCCATTGGGAAGGGCGTCCCGCCCCCCCTAAATTTTTTTTTTTTCATTTGAGCCTAAAAATTGAATTTTCGAGCAAAAAATACCCGGGACGCCCTTTGGGAAAGGTGTCCCGGTCCAAAAACGTAAAAAGATTTGAAAGTGTGCTATTTTTGTAATTTTAAATAAAAAATGTATTATTTATTTAATAAAACCCAGTAAACATTGGTTCAAAAAAAGGACTATATTTGAATGGAGATAACACGGAGTCCAAATTTAAAATTGTTTAGTTGTTTATTGAATGGTCCTTCTTCCTCTAACTCGAACAATGTTTAATCGGATTATAGTGAACACTTGGCCATGACATGAGGCCACATCAACTTGCCCTCTCTCTACATAATAAGATTTATATATTGTTTGAAAATTGAAATTACTTTTGAGTTCTAGGAATCTGAATAAGATTTTCCATCTATCTTAATTCTGCTACCTTACTGTTAAATGCGATAGAAAAAACACTGTAAAATATAGATACTATAGGTACCAAAATGAGATTAAAGAAAGATGGAGCATGTTCCTTCCAAAACCCGAAAATCTGAATAAAATTAATTTTTCATAAATTTGCAAATTATTGCGGCAATTACCTGCAAAATGATAAATACTCCATAATAATAATAATAATAATAATAATAATAATAATTGTTAATTGCACCTGCAAAATGACTTTTAAGTATTTTCAATACTATAATGTTCAAAGCAAATAAGATCCGACAAATAATTACAAAAACGATTATGTGACAAAAAAAAAAAAGAAAAATTATTTAAATATTGCTTTTGACAATACTTATCATTAACTTAAGTAATTATTTTATTTTTATCTATTTATTTTTCTTACAAATTAAATAATAAATTATCACGTATATAATTTTAAGTTTTTTTTGTTAATATCATTGTGATTTATGACACAGGTGCAATTAACAATCTTGCATAATTAGGATAAAATTCCGACCATGCTTTAAGACTCAAGATTTGATCACAATTATGGAAATTAACAATATTATGTTAAAAAAATCATTCAAGGATTGAGAAATAGAAATATTAGACGGACCAAAATGAAAATAAAGAAATATAGAGCATATATAATATATATCCCTCCGAAAGCCCAAAAACAGATTCCCATTTACTAAGTTTGCAGTGTGACTCGGACCAAAACCAGGGGCCAACGGACAGGATAAGATCGCCCCTTAAAACACGCCTTTTTGGATAAGGACCCTTCAACCCCACCCACGTCAGCTTTTCTCTCTCTTCTCCCTTTCCTTTCTCTCTATATAAATGCGTCTGTGTGCGCACGAATATCCGCCTATTCAACTTTTCTTTATTCGTTTTTCCTCTGGCTTCCATTATTGCATACAATTGTTTCAAACTTCAATTATTATTTGATAGTCTTTTCCCAATCACCTCTCCATATTTCTTGTTGTAAATTGTTGGTTGCACAAATATATAATAAAGGATATCGATCGAGATACTTGTGGGTTCATTGAATTGTGGGATTTTGTAATCTTGAATTTCTTGGCGTTTTTTCTTTTTAAATTTTCTGGAAAGAGAAAAAAAAAATGGCTGCTGCTGTGGGTTGTGGTTCTGCATCAGGTTCTTGGGCTCAACTTAAGGACTCGAGAAGAAATGGGAGGAACAATAATAAAGATAAGAAAAAGGGATTTAAAGTTTGTTGTGTTTCTTCAACCGTAAGTGATCCGTACAAGACTCTCAGGATTCAACCAGGTGCGTCCGAGTCTGAGGTTAAGAAGGCTTTTAGGCAGCTTGCTCTTCAGGTAATCTTTTTGTGTTAATAAGATGTTTGTTTATTTGTTTTAATTCTCATTCAAATACCGTGCGTTTTTTAAAAAAATAAAATAAAAAGGAACAATCTTTGGTGATATTGTGCTTCAAGAGTTGGATTATAAGATTTTGGAACGGTTTCTCATTACAAATACTTAAATTAGGCATTAATATTTTTCAATGCTCTGCTTTATCCATTTCATCAGGCTGTACTTTCCTAAATACTTGAGTTGACTATTCCGATTTTGTGTGCATTTAATTAATAGCTCGTTCAAATTTTGAGGTTTTTCTCGGTAGCTAGCTCTTTTCCTTGATTTAAAAGATAAAGAACAACTTTACAGTTTTGTTTATTGACCTGCTGATTTTTCTTTAATTGCAGTATCACCCAGATGTATGCAGAGGGAACAATAGTGGCATCCAATTTCACCAAATTAATGAAGCATATGATGTAAGTTGTTGCTTCGTAATCATCTATAGTTCGGTTTTAATATAAATTGTGTGGATCTGTTCGAAGATGGGGTTTTTATAATTGTGTGTTATTCTTTTCTTTAATTGCAATTAACTAACCCTAGTTGCTTTGGCGCAGATTGTGATGAGTCATGTGCGGGACGAAGCGAGCAGTGAGAATAGGGAGATGTACGAGAATTATGATGTGGGTGCGGATGAGGCGATGAGGGGGATGTGCGATCAAGACTGGGACATGTGGGAGGAATGGATGGGATGGGAAGGAGCCGGAATTCGTGATTATTCGTCTCACATCAACCCTTACATTTGACGACTCTATTAGATGTTCATACGTTTTTTAATTCATAATGAAAAACCCACATCTTTACGGTAACATAGATAAACTTGCAAAGATGTTAGTGGTTTTTTTGTACAGCATAATTCTGGTATGGAGATGGGGAATTACATCCCCATTGCACTGTATAGCAAGTATTCAATAAAATAAAATAAAATGTATTATTTATTTGATGTGCCAATGTATTGTTGGTTTTGGATATTTATTTAAATTTCTACTAATTGTAGAAGAAAACAATATAGAAGAAATAAAGAAAGAGGTAAAAAAATCCACTCCCCTGGTTGAGTGCGCTAGCGACTCGTGGGGCGGAGGGAGTCGATCAACTTCCTTTTCTCATCTTTTTTGACCCAAACAATTTCCTTTTGTTCCCAACCCTTCTCGTGGTATCACAATGATGCAACATAACTTTGTTTTCCTTCAATATAATTATAAACCGAAACACTTGATGACTTTACAAGATACAAATTTAAGTCAATTCAAGTTGTTTATGTTTAAACAATACAATAAGGGTGTCTTTGCAAATCTAGGTGGGAGAAGACAATTTTATCCGATCCCACTTGATTGCACTGTTCAAATTATCTTATATGTTGTTTGTACTACAGGATAACGTCTATCTTGAGAATATGGGTTGTTCTCGGTTATAGCGTTTGTACTGATTGATTGTATTGGATAAATTGTGAAAAGGCAAATATATCCTGATGAAAAATTACATGTTCTCTGCACATAGTTTCAATTACCCACTTCATCGTCATCGTCCCCGTAAATCAACCGACACCACATCGGATAGCTGAAGACTTGAAATTCGGCTTTCCCCATTTCATTTCGGTTCGATGCACGGCATACCGGCCGGGATCCGACACACCCAAGACCCACTTCATCATTACTGTGAATCGACCGAAACCAGTTGTATGCACTATAATCGAAAATTGAGTTTTTAGTCAATTGAGTTCGGCCCGACGCACGGCATACCAGGCGGGATCCGACGCACACAATATAGGACTCGATTAGCAGGTATGTTGATTAATTTGAACAACCATTAGATGTTTTTGATTAGGTTTTGCTCATTATTGGGGGTTGCCGAACGTTCGAGCTTGGATTTCTCAATTAGAACAACCATTAGATATTTTTGATTAGGTTTTGCATATGAAATGGTTATTACATTTTTTTGATGGACAAATTTTTTGATGCATTCCACTCTACTTGTGTTCTAGGAAAAGAAATATACAGTTTTCATTTGAATTGATCATTACTCTGATGAGCAACTGAAATGTATGATTGCTCAATTGCGGATGAAATGGCTAGCGTCCGGGTGGAAGCACTAATGTATAAGAAACAACATATAAAAGTAATATGTCCAGCCGATTCGCATGGGTTCTTTGTTCATTGCGTTGTTGTTTTTGTTTGTGAAGTGAAAGGAAACTGTATGTTTGCGGTCTGAATGGAAACTGTTGCAATGTGTATAACGTTTCTCAATTATGCCTGGCGACTGAGACCATGTTCTTTGATATATTATTTAATTAGTGTTACTCATGCATCACCACTGACACGAAGTTGTAACGATGCATTAGGATGGTTCTATCTTTGTAACATGATTTTGTAGATTTCGTGTGTCACTGTGGGGTTGTGTATTTGACATGTACTTTGTTACGTAGACTACTTTAGGAACTGTTGAATTATGTATTGAGTAGTTGTCATCCTATTTTCTTTATAGGCATGCCATTGTTGTTGATTGACATTTAAAGCATATATTCCTTGGGTACACATTATTCTTCCTGTAATTGTGAAAATTTTATTGACAAAAAAGAAAAAAAAAAAAGAAATACCCATCATGTTGAAAGGGACATATTCCCTGGTGCAGACTGTGTTATTCTTAGTAGAGATGATTCTACTAAGGCAGGGACATTATTGTTGTCTTGATTAATAATGAGTTTTAGGTAAGTTCATTACTTTCCTAATTTTACATTTACTTATTTGCCATTTATTAATTGTTATGGATAGAGAGTTAATATGTCTTTTTATTAATGAAAAATAAATTAAAGGAAAAAATTAAAATATCTAAATATACTCAATCAATAAATTCTTTTTTAATTTAGCTATCATTCCTATAAATTTTGTCCTAATTGAACTCTCATTTCTTTTATTTATTTTTCTTTTTTTCGTATTGCTCCCGTGCAAATTGCTCCATGTATTATTTTTCTTTGTCGTTCTTTTTATTTTTGTAAAGACATGTTATTAATATTGTTTGAGTTTTTTTGTCTTCATTTTTTAAAAGATATTTTTATTAATATTGTTGAGAAAATGTATAAATTGAACTTCTGAACTTATATTCATATATATTCAACTTAAATTAAAAAATATAATATATTAAGATTATTTAATATATATTTTATTTTAAAATTGATAGGTAACTATTACTAACAGTCTATCATAACTACTATAAAATAGTAATTTAGTTTAATATCAAGTATTAAATAAATATTTCTTAATTATATTTTATTGAAAATATATAAAATATCTATAATTTATTTCTCATTATTAATGTTTAATATTAAGATATTTTTGTCCAAATAAATTAGAAAAAATGTATCGTCCAAATGTTACATTAGGCCAGGCAGCTTAAGCGCCTTAGGTGAGCGAATATCAAACTGGCTATAAATTATTTTATAAGTATTCTTAAGCGTATTATAATCATAGTTTTATAAATTTATTCAAATGGTTTTTGAGTTTAATTCATTATTTTCACATTTAAAAAAAAACTACATGAATTGGACTTTGGTTATAATTTAACAAGATATTAAAATTTTGATGAATTAATATTCTATTTATATATTTTTGTTTGTCAATTTGTACAAATATAATTGCAAGTTGCACGTCATTGTAAATTTTGAGAAAATGAAGGATATGGTTATGAGAAAATAATAATATGGATGAACGGTGAAATACAATTATTAGACAATAACTTTATATTGTATCATTGAAATAACTTTGAATATAACATAATTTATTATAGGAATTATATTAATTCAATTTTACAAGAAAATTATCTTGCTATATAATAACCTTATAATATATCCAGTATTAAGAATATAATTATTATCCATACTTTAAATACATAAATACTAGTAATTTATTTTTGTTCGTTGCAAACCCAAATTGTAGTTTCAAAAATATTAGATTCAATTTAGTATCTATCTCTCTTATTAATATCATTCATTGTAAACTCAATATATTGTAGATTAAAAAGTATTAGGTTCAATTTAGTCTCTCTCTCTCTCTCTCTCTCTCTCTCTCTCTCTCTCTCTCTCTCTCGCACACACAAACACACATATATACTAATTTATTATTTAGAATTTTTATATTTATGTAACATTTTTAATTATTTAATGAAACTTTAAGTATTAATATTTTTATATTTATGTATTATATATAATAAAATATGTATTCATTAAACAATTAAAATGATTTAATAAAAATTATTATTATATATATAATTGAAAAGCAGTTACATAGATATAAAAATATGTTCATTTAAGTATTAATTATACTTAATTGATAAGAGAGCCTGGTCCACTTCTCCTTCTGGGGACATCTCGGCCAAGATTGCGTACGACCATCTCCGTCAGAAGTTTCTCAAGGTTCGTTGGGGCAGTTGGATTTGGTCCTCTCATATTCCAGTCCAGCGTTCTATCACTATTTGAAATGTAATCTTCAATTGGCTCGGTGTTTTCGACGTGATCCGCAGGCGGGGGTTCATTGGTCCTTACTTTTGCTGCTTTTGCTTTGAGAGTTCTGAGACGGTTGATCATATTCTCACGGAATGTCGGTTTGCGCGTTACATTTGGAGCTGGATTGAGGATGCTTTTGACATCCAGCTCCCCCTCTAAGATGGTTTTGATCATTTTTTTTTTGTTTTTGCTAGTGACTGTCATTTTAGTGTGCAGGTACTCTTCCTCTGAAAAGCGGCTTTCATCTGGACGATCTGGCATCTCAGGTGCAATTTCATCCACAATGGAGTTCGTGCTTCCACCACGGAGGCACTTATTCTCACCCGCTCACTAATTTTAGAGTCTTCCGCCCTTGATAACAGCACGATGGCAAACACTGTTTCGGACCTGATCTGTTTGCGCAAATTGGGTGTGCATGGTAGGCCTGCGCCTCCGCCCACCCTTACCCCTGTGTCATTGTTGCCCCCCTCACCTGGCTGGATTAAGGTGAACACGGATGACAGTGCTCTGGGCTGTCCTGGAGATTATATCGCGACGAGCATTTTCCGCACGTGGCGGGGCTTTGTAAAAGGCGGCTTTTCAAGATCGCTTGACCACGGTTACGCCTGTGAGGCTGATTTGGAGGCCACAATTATTGGGTCGAGGAAGATGATCAAAGAGGTTGGAGACGAATTTGGCTGGAATCCGATTCGACTTATGTAGTGGAGCTTTTTGTGAAGCGTAGCTTGGATGTCCCTTGGTGCTTCCTGGCTCGTTGGCGTCAGATTCTATTTATCACTACCTCAATCGAGTTCATGGTTTCGCATGTTTATCGAGAAAGCAATCTCGATGCTGATGCGCTCTCCAATCCGATTCTCCCCATTACGACTGGTTCACGTCACCCCCGGTATTTCCCTTAGATCTGGTGAACGATGATATTTTGGGTAAAATGGTGTACCATTCATCACGATCTTGACATCAGCTCCTCAGATGGCAATTTAATCTCGATCCGGCGGAGGACCTTGGTATTGCTGCTTTTTAGATCATGACCTGCGTTTTGCATCTTGTTTTTACTTTTAGCTGACTCGTGGCTTTTAGCGTTCTTTATCGCTTTGTTCTGTTCCTAGGCGTGGGAAGGGTACTCTTTCCTCTATGAGAGTTTCTCCCACAAGGGTGGGTTTACCTCTAGAGGTTTAAATGAGGCCTGAACAGATGCCTTTGGTCAAGGAACAGACGTCGTGATCTTTGTTTGTATGAACGGTTTTCTCCTTTTTTAATAATAATTTCGCACTTTATATATATATATATATATATATATATATATATATATATTCTCAACTCGTGTTATATATCGATGTCTGATCACTACTTATTGATTATTATTATTGTGAAGCCTCGTCTATTTAATCTTATAATTTATTCAAATAAATCTGATTATATTTAATCACTATTTTTATTTCATTTCAATCAAAATATTTTATTTCAACAATATTTTGTTGGAATGTATATTGGATATTGTGAAATTTTTATTTCTATTTATTTAATTTTGTAGCGAAAATAAATACACATAGTATATTTTTATTTTAACTCATTAAGTTAAATTGGGCTCAAAATCTTTCAAACTTATACTTATTAGTAGGCCCAAACCTTGAGCCCAATTTAGTTGGCCCAAATACTTAGTCCACTAAAATGCACTGCACAGCTTCAGTACTGTACCATCCCAGTTTCATCATATCAGGACATTTGCATTTTTCCTTTCCGTTTTCACTAGCAAAACCCTTTGGCAGCAGATTTTTGTCAGACGATTTCTCAATATCACACCAACGGATCTTTATGGAATTTATACCGTAGATATAAAACTTCATAAGGTTTCAAACGCAACCTTCGTATCAACGATCGGAGCTCTATATCATCAGCAAAACGCAAACAAATTCCCTGGGCGCTGCCACGACTCGAGACGGCACCGTCGAACTTCGACAGCTATTTTCCCGGCGAATCGAAGGTCCAAAATTGTAGTTTAATATATCTAATTGTTCGTATTAACGATTAGTATTTAATTATACATTTAATTTTATGAACCAATTGTGGAGAAGTCATGACGGGGCCACGAAAGCCGCTCGTCGGTGATCGACCATTCCAGCCCTTTGGCCGGTGAGATTTGGGTTTATGTACGTGTTTTGGTTCGGGCGTAAGTGTGTCGAGATGTGTTTGTGTGTATGGCCACGTGTTTTGTTTGTGTTTGAGATTGTGGCTGGTGTCAAGTGGTCGCCGGAGAGGGGTTGGGCCGACAAAGGGAATAAACGGACATGGCAGGAATTTTTAAAAAGTTTAGGGGTTCAAACGAAATGGGTTAAAAGTTGAGGGGTATGCTTTTGAGAATTAGGTAGAGTATTGGACCCAATTAAAGATTTTAAAAACTTCAATTTGACCCCTCTAAGTTTCAACTTTGTCCTCCTAAATTCAGTTTTGGTTTATTTCGAATTGACCCCAATCAGAGTTTTGAAAACTACAGATTGACTCCACAAACTTTTCAAAGTTGCAAAAATCTCAATTTGACCCCAATCACTTTATTAATTTTTCAAAACCGTACAACTTTCTTATTTTTGAGCCAAAATGGATCAAACGACTTCCAAATAATTTCGAATTCAAACCATAGCTTATTTATAACATCCTCCTACGTAAGAAATATCCAAAATTATAATTTTACCCATTGAATTTTAGATTTCAAGAATCGAGGCCCGAATGCTCTTATTTTCATATTGTGCGATATTCATTGTTAGTTTCTTTTCCAAGTGTCTTAGGACCTTAGATAGTACTTTAATATATGTTATATTTATAATTTTTATAATTATAATTTATTTTAGGACTCAACATGGACTTTTATTCGAAAGCGACGAGACCTTTCATATACTGGATCGGAAACTTCGTGAAGCCGTCGTAGTTTTATGCTTAATTTTGGAAAGAACTTCAAAGAAGGTGAGTAAAACTTTATACAATGGGGAGTTTGAGTATTTTCAAACCATAATGCGTTGTTTGTGCTTATCTGTGAGTGAAATATTTTTAACTGGAAAGTTTGAGATTTTCCTCATGAAGCACTTGTTGCTTGAATATATTTTTCTGCCTGTATAAGCCTTTTGAAAAATAATATTTTGAGGAAAAATATGCAAGTGTGCATCGCCCTTGTGCTTGTGCTTAATCATAAATTCAATTTTATGATTTTATATCAAAGGTATCATTTGAACTCGACTTTTGTTATTGATTGTACTGTTACTATCAACTGTTATTGTTTGTCCACTGTTATTGTCAACTGTTATTGTTTGTCCAATGTATTGTCTGTTACTGTCTGTCAGGCACGAGTAGTTTGGACAATCAATTGAGCAGGTTTCTTGTGGTTCTTGCTTGACTACTCGTGGTACCTATTCCCATTTTTCCTGGTCGGGTCGGAGACAACGGCAGGATTTGGGTCGTAAATTGGGTATATTCCGGAATATGACGTACCCTGGGTTTTAATCCCATAGCTAAAGGGACGTCGAGCCTACTGGGAGGGATAAGGTGATTGGGGCTTCGGCCTATTGGAGTGTCACCTTTCATGGTGAGTGGAAACGTATGGTTCGATGGACATCGATTCTACGTTTATGTGAGTTAATCTGGCTCGGAAGCTAAGTGCTACACGAGAGAGCCACCTCTAGAGTCCTTCGGGAGCTAATTTCTATGCACGGGAGCCACCTCTAGAGTTCTGTATCCGGACACTCACATAATTGGTCTGAATGTTTTAGAACGAAACAGATTTTCCTGTCTGTTCAACTGTTAATTGTTTCAGTTGATTTCTTAAAAACAAGTTAGTATTATTTGTTTGTTCTAAATGTGATGATGGGTTAGTTTTTGAGAAACTCTATTGTTTATTTAATTTTAAAAAAATATTTTAATTTTGAAACTTTTGACTAGAGTTTTGTTAAACGTATGAAAATAGTTTGTACACCAAGTTCTTTGATTTCTTATAAAATTTATTTTCTAAACTCTTGTAAATTTTATATTTTAAAATAAAAATTTCATTTTCATTTGCTTTCCCTCATTGAGCTCTTTTAGCTCACGCTTTCTTTTGTTTTAAAACCAAACTCTCCAGATATCGACGATAACGCGAATGATGTTGACTTCGATTTTCAAGGTGAAGATAGACCCATCTAGAGCTTCCTTTTGTCGACTTATTTTATTATATTTTAAGGTGAGAGTTTATTTATATTGTTAATTTATTTATTTATATTACTATTAAGGTAATATTTTATTTGGTGTGTTACAGAAGTGGTATCAGAACCTGAGTGCAAAGGAATTGTACTTAAGCATACCCAGGATAGGGTCTTTGCCTGTGATGGGAATGCCACTGCCATATTAGACTTGAGATTTAGAATATTAGTAATGAATTTGGTAGAGTAAGGAGTAACTACCAACTTATGTCGATTAATAGTAGGTTGACGTGAGGATTTTTTTTCATCTTTAGATTTTCAAACTTGAACATCAATTCTTTCACTACGTAACCTCAACCTTCTTCCAATTTCACTTTTCTACGTTCTTATTTATCTTGAAGAGTTATTCTTATTCCAAGAGCCTAACTTTCTTATTACTTATAAGTCATCAACTTCCTTGAAATTTTGATTTTTGCATTACTTTTCTCTTCTCGCGAATCTCAAAGGGAAGCTTGATTAGCTAAACAATTCCTGAACCTTAATGCTCTAATGAGATTCTAGACTCAACTACCAATTTCAAAGGAGTCGGAGATCTATCAAATTAAAAAGCTTCATCAAGAAAGTGTAGAAGGGAAATTGCATTTGTCAGCGATGCTGATTATTAAGATGAAATATTCAGAAACTGAAGAGTTAAGTCATTGAGTGGAGATATTCAACATCACAAGTCGAATTAACGAAAGAGCTGAACAAGTAAGAGATGATGCGTGTACATATCAATATTGCGAATACTACTTTGACATGGAAGGAAGTCATATGAGCTCGTTTTTGTCTAACCAAAGGATGATGTGGGACTTTTTGGTGGAGTAGATGAACCATTGGATGATGCACGATATGATTATCAACAAGTTCAAGCCATCATTATTCAAGAAAATAACAGGAAGAAAGTTTATAAGACGACCCCACGAAGCATGATCGAAGAAATGCAACAAGGAGCATCATAAAAGATTAAAATTGAAAAACTAGATATACGTTCTCACAAGGCTAACACAAGATGGAGGATACTCTAGATATGACATCAATCAACATCAAAGAAGAAAATATTCCCTGAGCCATACAAGGAGACCTCTGGTGCGTAAGTCACTATTTAAGTTTTAGTTATCACTAATTATTTAAGGATTTCCGATCTACTAATACAGGTTAGTCATATTTATGAATATATTAGTATTTGATATTAGTGTTATATCTTGTCTAATAAAACTTTAATTCAGTTTCATTCAAATGGCTATTCCATTTACACTTTCATTTAGAGTTTATATACTTTGTATTCGACCTTCATTCAAAATAGAGTTATTGCATATGATACCTTGCCGTCTTCAACCTATTGTTTATTTTATTACCCTACTAGATAAGCGATCATTGATTACTTCATTCTTTACTTTTGAGATAATCCCAATCATCAATTGCTTTTACTTAAATTGGTTAATTACTTGTTGATCTTATCAACTTTGTTCCATTTCCTTTGACTGAAAAAGAACCATGATCTTTTAAGATTACCCTCTCGCTAAGACTTTTATTTATTTTATTTTTACTTTGACTTTTGCTATCAAAATTATCATTTCATGATAATTAAGCTAGCTCAAATTAGTTATCTATTTGCTTTTCTCAATCGGTACCTCGCATCTTAACCTCATGAATAACTTACTCATTCATAGAAGATCTTGTACTTAAATGTAGAGTATTTTCTTGAAAAATTATTTTATTTCGTATGGCGAATTAACACCAGTTTATCTATTTTTATTGTGAATTCTAAACCTAAAAATTATCCAAGTCATTATTGTATTCTTCTAAATATTAGAATACTTACCATGTGAGTTATCACAATTTCGTAACTTTCCTTACAAATGATTCTATTTTGTTATGAATGACCCTTAACTGACTTCTCTTTGTTAGAGTTGGATTTATACTTCCTATTCAATGTCAAATAGTTAAAATTTTTGTAAACCGATGAGAGTTTGACCTCTCTTGCTAAAACTTTCTTTATCAACCATATTGTGATTCTTTCTTCTAGTTAAATACCTCATTGTAAACTTAGAGATTCTATTATCGATTTTATTTTATGGCACAATCACTCGTTCTACTCTATAACCATTATTTCCTTGGATCTCGATTGGATGGTGAGCCTTGCATATTCATTACGCTGACTATCAACTTTTGTTCATGAAGATTCTCATCTCCTATGACACTATCTTCTGAACGTTAGGTTATTTTTAATACCTTCTCTTGAATTTATTGAATAGAGATTCATGTTGAGTCTGGAAAGTCTTTATCCACGTTTTCGACTCTCTTTTTACCTAAAATCTAACAATTTACATACCTTGTTTGTCCTATTTATTGGAGTTCTTGCTATGTTTCTTTTTGCCTTCTATGACTACTTCATATTTAAGGCTAACACCTTACTTTCATTTCTTTACACTCTTGAGTTTTCTTTTAATTGACTACTCATAGAAATTTTCTCGCTTGACTGCCTTTTATTATTAAGTTCTGCCTTTGGATGTTTAAATATTCTAAAGGTCGTTAATTATTTGTTTCATGATATCTTTGGAATCATGGAACTCACACGATCATTGTTTCGGCCTTAAAGCTATGGTTGAAAAATATTATGCCACTTGTTGCCAATGTTTTCTCTTTTAGCGTCAAGCTTGTTGAATTCTTGAGTGTTTTCATTCATAATTATATTTTCAAACTTGCACTTGTTTAGAACAAGTTGTACCTTGCGCTTTGTCTCTCGTTCTTAGTGATTCACTGTTTTACACTCATTTTCAATGTGGGTCTCGTGTTTTTAATTCTCTTTCAACCTTGATTGTTTTAAATGTAATTTCTCATCTATTTTTCACCGAACCTTCAAGAAACTGATATTGACTAGTTTCACTTGAAACATTAATGTATCTTCAATACTTATTACCCAATCTACTTGATTATTCAAGAGACTTGATATTTCACTTTCAAATTCTTCTTGCTTTCCTTTCAAACATTGTCTTGATTACGAAGTTCTTTCTCAGTTAATGATTAAATCTATTCTTATTTTAGTAGTCATCCTCTAATATTCTGACCTTAGTAGTCCGTTTGATTTATTTGATAGATATTTTCTGATTGTAAAACTCTTCAAACAACTACTTTCAAAATGAACATTGCACCCTGATGTGACCTAAATGGCCAGACCTGTATTGGGGTAGACCTGATCCGGGATTTCTAAGGAAAAGACCAGAAGGCTAGACCAGCCCTGTCCTTGGGAAGACCTGGCTTGGTCCTCCCAGAAAGGGAAAGAGTTATATCAAGAAAGGGATCACCGCAGCCCAGGAATTGTCCTGGTCTTGATAATCATAAGAGGGCAGGCTCAGGGCAGATCAGGTGCTCTGGTCTCCCAGAAGAGGACAAGTGGGACCACTTGTCCCAAATTGGTTGCCTAACGGCCCTTGATTCGCGGCCTTTGTTTCTGAGATCCCAGATGGGGTCCCCACTGGGAAAACTATAAATACCTCAGCCTCAAGGCTGAGATAGGGATGACATTCTTGTGTACTCTTTTCCTTGCGCACTGAAATATCCAATACGCTTATCTGACTTAAGCATCGGAGAGGTCTCCACCGGAAAACCTCTGGTGGTCCTTTTCTAACGTATTTTTGGGTGCAGGTCGGGTTTACGTAAGGCGAAGTGTTGATCTCAGGCGTTGTCATATTTTTGGGTGAAATAATTGGCGCCGTCTATGGGAAGTCGTTCAAAGCTAAGGCGTGAAAATAACACATGGATTCAACGGGGCTCCGACGAAATCTGGTGGCGGAGTTGGGTGGTACACCTAGCTCTGCCGCACCGTGGGGTATGCCAAAACCCATGGGACCATCGGCGACAGAGCCAGCAGAGACAAGGCCAACGACAACAGTCGGGACAAGCATCACGCAACCCCTTGGTGGATCTGCACAAGCTGACAGTGGGCCGATGAATGATGCCTTTCTCAAGCAATTGTGCGATCTTATCGGTAAGGCTGTGGAGGTGTCTGTCGAGAGAAAGTTCGCAGAATTCTCGACGCCCCCGTCCCAGATAGTCCCTCCACCAGAGACGGTGCCACTTCGTGCCCAGCGCACGGTCCGGACTCCTCTCCAGGACGAGGAAGTGAGTTTTTCCGCTTCTGCAAGAAAAACTTCGAGCCAAACAAACCCGAACCTTACTGAACAAATGCAAAATTTGCAGAAAGAGGTCAGGGAGTTCAAAAGGAAGATGGCGAGCATAGGTGCGGTGCCGAAACGGAGGGGTACGCCATTTACGGATGCAGTTATGCGCGACGACGTGCTGGCCTCTTACAAAATTGGCTCAGCTCTGGTTCAGCCAGTTGCCGCCGCGCTCTATCAGCAATTTCAATGAGTTTAGCTCAGCCTTCCTGCACCAGTTTACTAGCTGCAGGAAGTACCAGAAGATGCCGTTGGAATTATTCAGTCTCAAGCAAAAGGAAAACGAAAGCCTACGTGCTTACATCAATCGATTCATAAACGTAAAGTTAGAGGTACCATCAGCATCGGAAGAGCTCCTGGTCAACGCGTTAGCACAGGGTCTCAGGAGAGGAGAGTTTTTCCAGTCACTGGTTGTGAAGCCAACGCTGAAATTCGGAGAACTCCTGCAGTGGGCAGAAAAGTACATTCACTTGGAGGAAGCCTTAAGGATTAAGGAAGACAGAGAGAAGAAGAGGGACAGACCTGACAGGGAGGAAAGGGGGCTGTTGAAAAAGCCAAGGCCAAATTTGGCAGGGGGACGACCTCGTTTCGACAGGTATACACCCCTGGCGACACCTCAGGGAGAGATTTGCAAGCAATAGAAAGGCACCCTGATATCAAATGGACTAAAACTTACTCTCAAAAACCGCGAAAAGAAAGATCTGACCGATTCTGCAGATACCATAATGAGTATGGTCATGACACAGATCAGTGCACTCATCTGAAGGATGAATTAGAAAGAATGGTGCAGGCCGGGCATCTGAAAGAGTATGTGCGGATGAGAAAGGAGGAGCCCAGGTCTGACTCACGTAGACGTGATCAGCCTCAAGGGAACAGACAGGGACGCGACGAGGGGAGGCGGAGTGACCACTCCCAGGTCATACGAGGGGAAATCCTAATGATCACAGGGGGAGAAAGGGATGAACACTCTAGGTGAACCTAAAACAGCTATGTCCGAGCTGCGAAGGACCTGGTCAGGAAACCGCGAGAGGTGGTACAGCTAGCCCCAAGTCAAAGCATATGTTTTGGATCAGAGGATGAGAATGGCATCTTGGCCCCTCACATGGATGCCCTGGTCATAACAGCCACTATGCAAATTATAATGTGAGGCGAGTATTTGTGTATACTGGGAGCTCAGCCAACATCCTGTTCTATGATTGCTATAGGAAGTTAAAACCGGATGTGGAAATGGAGGAGGTGACAACTTCGTTGGTAGGATTTGCAGGGGAGCTTTGAAGCCTTTAGGGGCAGTAAGGCTTTTCGTAACCTTGGGGGAAGATCCATATAGGATAACCAAGACAGTGCGGTTCCTTGTAGTGGATGCACATTCTTCGTACAATGTTATGCTAGGACGGCCCTCCCTGAGCTAACTCCAGGCAGTGATCTCAGTGTATTATATGAAGTTGAAGTTCCCTGCTCAGGATGGAATAGGTGAGGTCAGGGGTGATCAGTATGCATCCAGACAAGCATACGTCGAGTGTATCCGACAAAACGAAGAAGAAAGGCAGAGTAAGAGAGCTAGGATGGAGAGCATGACACCAGAGCTGGCTCAGAGAGAGGAGGGTTTGATGATGGTAGAGGTGGTACCGGGGGATGATAGTAGGGTCGTGCGAGTGGGAACGACCTTGAGCCCGAAAATCCTGGTAGATCTGGTCCAATTTTTGAGGAGTAATGCTGACGTCTTTGCCAGTCCCCGCAGGACTTGGTGGGAATATACCCAGCAGTCGTCGAGCACCACCTCAATATCAGCCCTGGAGAAAAGCCAGTGAAGCAACGAAAACGTAATTTTGGTCCAGAGAAGGAGGCGATCATTGAATCTGAGGTTGAAAAATTGCTGAAAGCTAAGCATATTCAAGAAATACAATTCCCTTAGTAGCTTTCCAATGCGGTATTGGTCCACAAGACCCCTTAAGATGGGCGTATGTGCATAGATTTTAGAGACCTTAATCATTCCTGCCCTAAGGATCACTATCCTTTGCCAAGGATAGACCAGTTAGTTGACTCCACGTCTGGCTGCGAGCTGTTAAGCATGATGGACACCTCGCAAGGTTATCATCAGATCAGGCTAGCGGAGGACGATTTGAAATGGGTCAGTTTTATAACCCCGAAGGGATCATATTGCTATTTCGTCATGCCGTTTGGGCTCAAGAATGCAGGCGCCACATATCAGCGATTGGTGGATAAGATGTTTAAAGTTCAGTTGAGAAGGAACATGGAGGCATACGTTGATGACATGTTAGTCAAGAGCATGAAGTCAACCTCGCATGTGGATGATCTAAGAGAAACCTTCGACACCTTGAGGTATAGGATGAAGCTCAATCCCAAGAAGTGCGCGTTTGGGGTCAGAGCTGGTAAATTCCTCGGATATATGGTCACAGAGAAGGGAATCGAAGCTAACCCAGAAAAAGTAAGAGCTATCATGGAAATGTAGGCCCCGAGGAATGTCAAGTAGATGCAGTGCCTGGCAGGCTGAATTAATGCCCTGAGCAGGTTCATCTCCCGCTCAGCTGAGAAAAGCTTACCATTCTTCCAGGCCTTGCAAAAAAAGGCTCGGTTTCAGTGGAGTGATGAGTGCAACGAGGCATTCCGGATGTTGAAAGAGAACCTGGCTAGCATGTCGCTGCACACCAAGCCAATTCAGGGCGAACCTTTAATTTTATACTTATCTGTTGGGCAGCAGACCGTGAGCTCAGTCTTGCTCAGAGAGGAGGGCAAAATACAGAAACTGGTTTATTACTAGAGCAAAGTATTGCACAACGCTGAAATTAGATATGTGGAGGTGGAGAGAGCAATGCTAGCCCTGATCGGCCCGGCGCACAAACTGCGACCTTATTTTCTCTCACATAGCATAAAAGTGCGGACCAACCTACCATTAAAAGCTATGGTGGATAAGCCAGAGGCATCAGGACGGCTGGTCAAGTGGATAATTGAGCTTAGCGAGTTTGATGTAACTTTCAAATCTAGAACGTGTTAGAATAAGGTGACCAACAAGCCAACTTGTGGCTGTGGTCTGACTATTCTCTTGTAATACAATCGTTTCTTATTCGTAATAATATCCTTTATACATATTGGCATTCCATATCTTTTGTCCCATGCTAGTTGCATAGGTATGGTCCTGATGAAGTTACTTTATTACGGTAGATTGGTCTAGCAGAACCGTGAGATAATCTAGCACGTAATGTAACTCGTCGAACTTGTTCCTAGTCATAGGGTTACGCCATAATGAGGATACAGGCCTTTCCCGTTAAGACTAATACTTAGTGTATGTGGACCGCGTCTCATCGGTCACGGTGTCTGGACATCGACATACATAAGTAGGTGCTCATAAGATGAGTTCACTGAACTCCCTCACCTAGAAATCTCTAAGTGGTTCCCACTCATTGAGTAGATGATTTCTATGGTATAGCGTACAACATTAATCCTTAAGACCCAGACCTCATCGTGACTTCACTAGAGGACAGACTATGTTGTGACCTGTCTCTGTGTCTCCTTGGAGCCGATCAAAAGGGGCAACGTTCGCATAGTCGGGAATCTAGTGGGAAGTCTGTGCATGGTAGTAGGGGATTCGGAC
>BMAC01000319.1:861363-878488 GCA_014905375.1 Phtheirospermum japonicum | reverse complement strand
TTCGTTGGTTTTGGTTTGACCAGTGATTAAGTAAAATGAGTTTTATTTAATCAGGGACTCTAAGGGACGAGTTCATATAAGAACAATATGTTGTTCGAATCACAATGTGTTGTGAACCCACGGCTAGCTTACACCTGAACCATTGAGGGTCACACCACGTGTTTCCTGATTATTGAAAACGACATCTAGAAATTAATTGTTAATTTTAGCATATTTAGATGTCAATATGATTGAATCTAAATTGAGAAAAATACGAGAAAAGTTATTCTGGACGCGAAAATATAATTGTTATATTTTTCGTAATTATCGTTTGTGAGAAATGATTTAATTACGATGGGTTTTTAATTTAAATTGGATCGACCCAATAAGTTTTTTAAAGTCACTGGGCCGGTAATTTTAAATTAATGGGCTTTTGTTTTTAAAATTAAAAAGCTTGGTTTAATTGGGTCATTTCTTTTTTCCCTTTGAGCCCATTGATGTTGGGCTTTGTTTAATTAAAAAAAAAAAAAACAAGCTTGGTTTTTATTTTTCTTTTGGGCCCATGGACTTGGCTTGATCTTTAAATAAATAAAAAAAAATAAAAGGAAAAACAAGGCAGACGTTTTTCTGCTTGATAGACAACACCAACAACAAAACAATAACAAGAGACGGAAAATTGTTTTTTCGGAAAACCCTAGCAACACAGACGGAACCCTACCCAGCCGTCCACCTTCATCCGGCCGCCGCCGCTTGCCGTCGGCCGCCGATACACCGAAACATTCGGTCATCGTATTTCTCGTTTCCGTCGTTCTCAATCCTTCGACGGATCTAGTGCTCCGTCGTAAAGGACGTCGGGTTATACGGTGTGTGACACCGATTCACCGGAGCCGCCGTCTCATCACTGTCGTCCTACTGACTCGCCAGCGTTTTTGCCGCAGCCCCGCTGCCGTTCCGAACGTGCCAAAAACGGACCCGTCGCCGGAACCCGCCTGCTCCGCTGCCGATCCGTGAAGCTTGCCGGAGTTTCAGCCCGCTTCCCGAAAGCCCGGTTCGCAGCGCCGTGCCAACGCGGAAGCCAACCGCATCGCAGCCGCCGTGCTGTGAGCCAAAGTCCCCTTGACGCCGCCGACAACCCACCTGCCGGATTTCAGCCGTGCCATCGCCGGAGCTCCTCGAGTCGTCGCTCCGTCCGTCGTGCAGTCAGGTTTCATGGCTGTTCCCTATGTTTATATATATATATATATATATATATATATATATATATGAATTATATATATGTGCTGCGCATGAAACGTGTGTGCTGTGTTTGAATTGTGTATGTGATGTGAGATGCATGCTTGTTAATGACATAAAGTATGTTGTGTGATGTAAACATATATAATGCATGGTATATATGTATGTGATGTTTGAAGTTAATAATTTATGCATGCATGTATGTGTGTTTGCATGCATTATATATATTATTATACATATATTGATATGTATGTTAATATATATATTATGCATGCTATTATATATAATATATATATGTATAAATTATTTATGTATATATATAATATATATTATTGTATATATGGTTAATATGTTAATATATATATATATATATAATTGTTATATTTGTGTTAATATATTAATATATATAAATATATATAATTGTTATATATATATATATGTTTAATAGAAATTATCATGCTTATTCGATTTTACGAAAATCGAATTGTTTCTATTTATTAAAAGTAATTAAAACATTGTTTCAATTAATTGATTATAAAATTGGGCCGTCGTCAATTGAATTTGATTCAATTAATTTAATTTATAAAAATTTTTGTTTTTCGCTGCGCGACGGTACCACCGATTCCCAACAGAACGGCTATTAAAGCACAGGCATTTGCTGATTTCATGCAAGAAATGACCAGCTCTCCCGAGGACAAGAAGGAATGGATAATTTTTACGGATGGTTCAGTAGGGAGCATAGGCCGTGGTGAGGGCATAGTATTGATTGACCCGACGGGTGGGGCTACTGAATACGCCGTACGAATAAACTACACCTTGTCTAATAACGCAACTGAATATGAGCCTCTTTTGAGAGGAGTTTAGATGGCAAAGGATTTGGGGACAGAGTAGGTATGCGCGAGAGTCGATTCGCAGCTCGTGTGTAGACAGGTCAATGGAGAATTTGAGACAAGGGATGAGCACATGCAAAAATACCTAGCTCAGTTCAGAGAGTTAGCTAAAACAATGAGAGCTCTGACTGTCCTCTAAATCCATAGAGAAGAAAACACAAGAGCGGATTACTTAGCTAAAGTAGCTAGCTCTGCATTGGATTGTCGGGAAAGAATAATCACACTTTTAATGGCAGATCAAGAATTCGGAGAAGAGAGAGTATGTTCAGTGGAGGAAGGAGATGATTGGCGCTCTCCTATTAGAGCATACCTGGAAAAGGGAGAGCTACCGGAGAACAAGAGAGAAGCAATGAAGTTAAGGACCAGGCCAGTACGATTTTGCTTGATTAAGGGAGAGTTGTTTTGAAGGGGATTTGGGCGGCCCCTTTTATGGTTTTTAAGCTTAGAAGAGGGCACCCATGTCCTCAAAGAAATTCATGAGGGCTGTTGCGGCAATCATATGGGAGCGAGGGCCCTGGCCAGTGAGATAATGCGAGCTGGGTATTTCTGGCCATTGCTGCGGAAAGAGGCTGAGGACTTTGTAAAATGATGTGAAAAATGCCAAAAGATGTCTGCCTTGACTCACCAACCAGCGGAAAAGATCATGACAATGAGCTATCCCTGCCTTTTTGCAAAATGGGGGATAGACCTAGTCGGACCATTTCCAACTGCCCCAGCCCAGAAGAAATTTTTGATTGTAGCTATTGATTATTTCAGCAAGTGGGTAGAAGCCGAGGCTCTGGCAAGAATTACTTTGGAGGCGGTCATGGGGTTCATTTGAAAAAACATTGTATGTCGGTTCGGTGTTCCAAGGGCCATGGTCTCAGATAATGGTACCCAATTCATGGGAGCCAAAATCAGGGCTTGGTGCGCTAAAATGAAAATTGAGCAACACTTCACATCTGTTTACCACCCGCAAGTGAACAGTCAGGTTGAAGTAACCAACCGTATTCTTGTCCAGGGAATCAAAACACGCTTGGAAAGATCGGGAGGTAAATGGGTGGAGGAGCTAAGTTCGATCGTATTAAAGCTGAAACTAGAAATTAAGCAAAATTAGGCTATTTAATACTCCCTCCGATTCTTAATAAATGACGTTCTGGCTTGGGATGAGATAATTAAGAATTGTGTAATCTGACTAAGTTGCCCCAAATAATCAACCTCTTAAATATTTATAATTATCTTTTACATAAAAAAAAATCTTATTTATCTTTATCCATCTATCATACTTACGTATTTTCTAAAACTTATCTTTCACAAAATATTATTGATAAGTTAAAAAATAAAGAATTTATTAGAATTGTGATAGGGATAAAATAGACAAAAAAGGTGATAAATATCTTAAACGTCATTTAATATGAAAACTGAGAAAGAGTTCAAAACGACAATTATTTAGGAACGGAGTGAGTATAAAATAAAGTAGAAACACATTAAACACCAAATGGAATGAAAAACATCAAAAGGAAGAAAAACGACAAATAGATAAACCTAAACACCCTAAAAGCACACAACACACGATGCAAAAACACACGAAAATCACATACAAATATGTACAAATCACTAATCCTAAGGAGAGCACGGGCGAAACCCCTTCAGCTTAGTCTATGGTATGGATGCCGTTATCCCCGCAGAGATCAGCCTTGCAACCCACCGAATATAAAACTTTGATGAAAATCAAAACAACGCACTAGTACAGGACGCGCTGGACTTAATTGAAGAAAAAAGAGATCGGACAGCGGTCAGGATGGAACATGTGCGAGGATGGGTTCGGGCGACGTATAACAAAACGATCTGGAGGAGATACTTCCAGGTGGGAGACCTTGTTTTGAGCAAAGCTGATCTGGGAAAAAACAAGGGAAAGTTGGATGCCACTTGGCAAGGGCCATTTCGAGTCACAAAGGTTTTGGCCGGCGGTGCTTACAAGCTGGAGGAAATGGATGGGGCCGAGATACCCCGAGCATGGAATATATTGAATTTACGTAAATTTTATGCGTAATGTGGTTTTGCAAAACTTGTTTATATAATGATGATGCGGGTTCAGTCTTATTTGCCAAATAATTGATCTCTTTAAATCCAGGATTGGCTAAGGACGGATGCCTCATTTTCCTGACCTGATTGTCAGTTTAAACCAGGATTGGCTAAGGGCGGATGCCTCATTTTCCTGACCTGATTGTCAGTTTAAACCAGGATTGGCTAAGGGCGGATGCCCCATTTTCTTGACCTGATTGTCAGTTTAAGCCAGGATTGGCTAAGGGCGGATGCCCCTTTTTCCTGACCTGATTGTCAGTTTAAGCTAGGATTGGCTAAGGGGGGATGCCCCATTTTCTTGACTTGATTGTCAATTTAAGTCAGGATTGGCTAAGGGCGGGCCCCATTTTCCTGACCTGATTGTCAGTTTAAGCCAGGATTGGCTAAGGGCGGATGCCCACTAAAATTCCTGACCTAATTGTCAAATGAAGCCAGGATTGGCTAAGGGTGGATGCCCCAATTGGCCTGACCCGATTATCACTTTTAAGCCAGGATTGGCTAAGGGCGGATACCCCAATTTGCCTAA
The DNA here is from genome assembly GCA_014905375.1 of Phtheirospermum japonicum. Lineage (NCBI taxonomy): Eukaryota > Viridiplantae > Streptophyta > Magnoliopsida > Lamiales > Orobanchaceae > Phtheirospermum > Phtheirospermum japonicum. The sequence continues at coordinate 873,796 of BMAC01000319.1, read as the reverse complement.
TCTGATTGTTAGTTTAAGCCAGGATTGGCCAAGTGGTGAAATACTTAATTCATTTGATTGAACAGATAAAGATAAGATTTAGCTAAAAGGTCGGCAAAAGAATTGCAACGAAAATATGCTTGCATTGATCACAAAATTTTTGGCCGTACAACAAAGGAAAAATACATACGCCTTCTTCTACGAATGGAAAACTGGCGAATTTGATTACAAGTGCAGAAAATAAACAGAAGAATAAAAATTCAGAAAAGCCCAGAAACATTTATCCATGAGATGCAGAAGCTCTCCGATTAGAGGCTAGAACTCGGCGAACACACCACAGCTCACACTCGGTCTCATGGTAGTGCTGGTGATACTTGTCAGCCCGCTCGGAGATGGCATGAGCCTCGCTGGCAGCAACAGTCAACCGGTTTACTGATTCCATCAAATCAGCCTTTTCCTCCTGCAGTTGACGATTCAGCTGATGGAGATCCGCCCACTCTCGCTTGTAGTGGCGTTTCTTTTTCCTTTTCCTCTCCAGGAGTCGGCACATGTACATGATTTTTTCCCGGAGGGTGGGCGGTTTATCTGCGAGTTTGAAATTTTCGGCGAACAGAGAAAGGTTTTTTCGCTTCACAGTATCAAGTTCTTCAAGCAAGGAAGGAGAATCCATTTCAAAAATTGAAGGACAACAAATCATAAGTGCGCATATATAAAGAAGGAGGCACGTGCTAAGGAATAAAAGTATTAGGGTCTCCGGAAAACCTAGAATATCAAAAGTCATTACAAGACAAAAATTGTTCAGAAGGCAAGTACATAAAAATAATAGACCAGCCACACAGGAAAACAAACAGGTCTGTCCGGTGAAGGAGAGCATAAACCTAGACCTAGATCCTGGCATCCAGCTCTTCTGCAAGCTGCTCCACAGCTTCGAAGGCGCCCGGCGAAGCCCCATTCGTCAGCTCACCCAGACCTGCGAAGGTGGGGGGAGGAGTGGATGCAGGAAGGGCCAAGGTGAAAGTCTGGTCTTGTTGGAGCTGCTCTGATTCAGGAGGGCTGAGCGTAGTGAGGACATGCTCAGCAAATTCGGCCGCTCCAAGCTTATGCGGGCGGTCTTGATCGGGAGCGTAAATGAAGGAGGTCGGCTCCGGAGGTGCCTTTAGAGGCAGGTCCCTGTCAAAAGGAATCCTGGGATGGTTAGAAGCCCATTTGGCCTGTGCATCCAGACCGAAATGGTAGTAACCCATAACTTCTAGGACCAGCAACTTGTAAAGCTCCTTTGAGCTCAGGAAGGCCTTCTGGGTCGTCTCCCAAGTGTGTTGAATCAATTTTAAACCCTTTTCGGAGTTTAGAAGTTCGGTCTCCCATCCTTCCCAAGCCTTGGCCAAAATGCCATCAGTCAAGCTCCTAGCCTCCGCCAGAGCTTCATCTCGTGCCTCAGTACGAATCATTCCATTATTTTCACTTCAGCCTTCTTCACCTCTGCCAGCTCGTCCCTGAGTTTCTTCAGCTCAGCCCCCCGCTCCTTGGTCAGAGCCCGGAAATGCTACTCCTTCTCCTGCAGCGCCTTATTCTCCTTAATCAGATCTGACTGCATCATTGAAGTCGTAGCGCGCGTGTCCAAGACAGCCTTCTTGGCAGCCGCCTAAACATCAGAAAAGGAGGTTAAAACATGAACGAAATAGGAGAAGGCTAATGAAAAGTGAATAAGGGAGTTTACCCGGGCCTCATCTTGGCACCACGACTCCAAGAGCTCGCGGTCTGTCATTTTCTCCATGACATGCCGGTCTGAAGAAGGACATTGCCTTCGCATAAATTAGAGTGCCACCTCTCCTGGACACTTCAAGACCGAGGTGTGGATGAAGAGGCTGGTGTTAAGGTTAGCGGGCGCCGTTTTGGTGGTTCTGCGCCTCTTGACTATGTGAGTATGGTCTTCCTCAGAGTCATAGGTGGGGGTCACTGCAGATGCGGGGCGAGGAGGCACCCGGGAAGTGCTGGAGCTCGGCACCTGAGAAGGACTGGGGCTCGGTACCAAAGAAGAAGAAGAGGGACCAACCTCCTAGGACCCCTGCTCTGGAGCAGCTCCCGCTCCTTGTTGACGAGCAACTATCATCTTTCGCATCATACTTACTGGAAAAAAGAAAGAAAAGAGGATTAAAAATTTACGAAAAAATAACTATGGAGGGCAGACCAGGATAAAAGGGATTTTACCGATCTCACGAGTCAGAGGGCCTATCTCTACTCGCTCATTGAAAAAGTCTAGAACAAAGGGTAGGAGGAGTTGAGTTACGTGAAGAGGATTCTCATTGAAGGTGGAGATTATCTTTTGCAGCCGGGGAGACCTGTCCCCCACGGCCAGATGTGGCTGATATGGTAGTTTCTCGATGGGTTTGGGGTCAAAACCTCAATCTCCATCACAGTACATAAACATGAATTTCTTCCTCCAAGCTTTGTTGGAAGAAGGGAGCCCATGCAGAAATTGGACTCCAGGTCTGGCGCTTAGATAGATGCAACCAGGAGGGGAGCTCTTGGCTTGGTAGAGCTGGTAGAAAGTCTGAGCCGTAGGGTCCAGACTAGCATACCGTATGGCCAGGTTATACCCTACGATAATTCTGAAAGAGTTGGGGGTAAACTTGAAAACAGGGATTTTGTACATTTCGGCAATCTCCAACATCAAAGGGTTTATTGGAAGACGCAAACCCACCTGGAATTGATCGGCATAGAAATTTAGGTGGCCGGCCGACGCTTGACACGCCAAAAAATATGCTGGAGGGCTATATGGATCAAACTTTTCAGAGAATTTATATTTATAACGAATTTCCTTAACAGATTTATCACTGAGGATGGAGGTGGTTTTTGGATGATCAGGGATAGGCGGTGGATATTCCAGCGACGACGATGAGGAAGGGGTAGATACCGTTGCCGCAGAATGGGACGACGATGAAGAGGCTAACGCCGCCGGAGGAGAAGAATTGACGGGAAGAGCATCGGAGGGAGAAGATGGCGCTGACATTATCGAAAAAATAATAAGATATTGAGAAAGTACCTGGTATATGAGAGTGGTCGGAAAAACTGAAAGCTTGAGGATGCCAAGTCGCTAGAGAGAAAAAGCAGAATGCAGGAGTATTTGCGAAAGAAAAAATGCGAAAAGTGAAGAAGAGAGAGAGAGTATAGAGGGAATAAAAGATAAGGGGGTAATTTGAAAAAAAATGGAAATCGAGGAAAAAGCGGGATTTGATGGGATCCCCGCATTTAATGCTTGGCAGATGAACAGTGCCCTAGGTGATGAGCTGGAACGCCAACTGGTGCTAGGAAGGACAAACGTCGCTGACTTATCGGTAGTACAGTACTTGGAAAGACGTGTGAGTATGGTAACCGTCTCAGGATATGGACAGACACCAATTATGCTAATGATTAACCCTGATCAGAAGGCGGATTTCTCGGGATCTGAACAGATACAGAAAATTGGAAGTACGTGTGGGGCCCTGATTGAGCCCAGGAAAAATCCTGACAGATCTACCCCAACCATTTCGGGGGGAGGATTTGATGTGGCCTGAATGGCCAGACCTGGATTGGGGTAGACCTGATCCGGGATTTCTAAGGAAAAGACCAGGAGGCTAGACCAGCCCTGTCCTTGGGAAGATCTGACTTGGTCCTCCCAGAAAGGGTCAGAGTTATATCAAGAAAGGGATCACCGCAGCCTAGGAATTGTCCTGGTCTGGATAATCATAAGAGGGAAAGCTTAGGGCAGATCAGATGCTTTGGTCTCCCAGAAGGGGACAAGTGGGACCACTTGTCCCAAATTGGTTGCCTAACGGCCCTTGATTCGCGACCTTTATATCCAAGATCCCGGATGGGGTCCCCACCGGGAAAACTATAAACACCTCAGCGTCAAGGCTGAGAGAGGTATGACATTCTTGTGTACTCTTTTCCTTGCGCACTGAAATATCGAATACGCTTATCTGACTTAAGTATCAGAGAGGTCTCCACCGGAAAACCTCCGGTGGTCCTTTTCTGACGTATTTTTGGGTAAAGGTCAGGTTTATGTAAGGCGAAGTGTTGATCTCAGGCGTTGTCATATTTTTGGGTGAAACACACCCAAGTCTTTTGTTGGCTTCCTGTGATATATTAGTTCACGTTTACACTATTGAAATGAACTCAAATTTTAATCACTTTTATTTTCAAGTTTATCTTCTGTCTTGGTGGAATCGATTTTACTTTGTTTACCTCACCTCGTTGTTCAATCACCCTTCTATTTTATTCCTCTATATACAAAGAATTTATCTTTACTTATTCTAGGGAATGGATGCTTCTACCGTTGTTAGTGCTCACTTGTTTTGGTTTGCTACACCAATGGTGTTGCATTATTATTGTTATTTGCTCTATAATTTGCTAACCTATTCTGGAAGCTTTTGATTATTCTACCATTTGAAAGCTTATTTGTCATCTCATTATTTGTAACCTATTTATTTGTATGTTCTGAAAATTATACACCTTATCTTAAATCTTCTATCACTTCTCTTTCTATCATTTTCTCTCACTGGTAAATTTAAGTTCGGACCAGTGGTCAAACTGTATAAACTTTCCTTAGATATTGATATTTCTATAATGATTCTGAATAATTAATTATATCATTTTCCATGTGAGTATTTCTTATATATATCATATATCCACTCCTTTTACTTCACATTGTCTGTTTTATTATCATTTTGTTTGTCAATTCCATCTCGAACTGAGATCCAAGTTTGCAATTTCTCTTACCTTGAGTTACTTACTATTTTGTCTTTTTTTATTGCATCAACTATCAAATTCATCATCTTACTTTCACTTTGCTTTCATTCATGAGTGAACGTTCGAATATTTTTTCCTTCATTTGTCTTCCACTGGAAATTTGTTTCAATCGGTTACCCTTGAAAAAAAATTGTGTCATTGACTTGTTTTGTTATACTGACATGACTTTGTGCCATTAGATACTTCCAGATTTTGAGGTTTTATTTAAGTCTATGATTTCAATGACCAAGTACTTATTCATTATACATTATATGTACCAATATTTTTGATTACACATTATTTAAATTGTTACTATTCAATTCATTATTTTCTTCTCATATGTGAATTATATTTATTCTCAATCAAATCACATAATTTTTTCAACCTCATCTTTGATTGAAACAATATTCAGTTGTACACATTTCAATCATTCGTACCTATTATCTTGATAGAGTTAGATTTAAGTTCTGTGTTGTAGTACTAGAAATTGCCTAAAATACTTAAAATGAGAGTCTGGGTGCCAAACTCTTTAAAGGATGGGAGAATGTGAAGCTCCGTCTATTTAATCTTATAATTTATTCAAATAAATTTGATTATTTTTTATATCACTATTTTTATTTCATTTCAATATAAATATTTTATTTCAACAATATTTTGTTGGGATGTTTATTAGATATTGTGAGATTTTTATTTCTATTTATTTAATTTTTTAGCCAAAATAAAACACATAGTATATTTTTATTTTAACTCATTAAGTTAAATTGGGCTCAAAATCTTTCAAACTTATACTTATTAGTAGGCCCAAACCTTGAGCCCAATTTAGTTGGCCCAAATACTTAGTCCATTAGAAGGCACCGCACAGCTTCAGTACTAGACCATCTCTAGTTTCATCATATCAGGACATTTGCATTTTTCCTTTCTGTTTTCACTAGCAAAACCCTTTGGCAGTAGATTTTCGTCAGATGATTTCTCAATATCAAACCAACGGATCTTTATGGGACTTATACCGTAGATAGATAACTTTCATAAGGTTTCAAACGCAACCTTCGGATCGACGATCGGAGCTCTGGATCATCGGCAAAATGCAGACGAATTCCCTAGGCGCTGCCACGACTCTAGACGGCACCGTCGAACTTCGACAACTATTTTCCCGGCGAATCGAAGGTCCAAAATTGTAGTTTAATATATCTAATTGTTCGTATTGATGATTATTATTTAATTATACAGTTAGTTTTATGAACGATTTTGGAGAAGTCATGACGGGGCCACGAACGCTGCTCGTCGGCCATCGACCGTTCTGGCCCTTCGGATTGTCGGAATTTAATGAACTTTATATTAAATGAAAGCTCTCTTCATGAGAAACATGATTTTGAACTTGGTTTTTGATTCCGATGAGATTTGGGTTTATGCATGTGTTTTGGTTCGGGCGTAAGTGTGTCGAGATGTGTTTGTGTGTATGGCCGCGTGTTTTGTTTGTGTTTGAGATGGTGGCTGGTGTCCAGTGGTCGCCGGAGAGGGGCTGGGCTGACGAAGGGAATAAACAGACATGGCAAGAGTTTTTAAAAAGTCTAGGGGTTCAAACGAAATGGGTTAAAAGTTGAAGGGTATGCTTTTGAGAATTAGATAGAGTTTTGGACCCAATTAAAATCTTTAAAAACTTCAATTTGACCCTTCTAAGTTTTAATTTAGTCCTCCTAAATTCAGTTTTGGTTTATTTCGAATTGACCCCAATCTGAGTTTTGAAAACTGCAGATTGACCACACAAACTTTTCAAAGTTGCAAAAATCTCAATTTGACCCTCAATCACTATATTAATTTTTCAAAACCATACAACTTTCTTATTTTTGAGCCGAAATGGATCAAACGACTTCCAAATAATTTTAAATTCAAACCATAGCTTTGCTATAGCATCCTCCTACGTTAGACATATCCAAAATTATAATTTTACCCTTTGAATTTTAGATTTCAAGAATCAAGGCCCGAATGCTCTTATTTTCATATTGTGCGATATACATTGTTAGTTTCTTTTCCAAGTGTCTTAGGACCTTAGATAGTACTTTAATATATGTTATATTTATAATCTTTATAATTATAATATATTTTAGGACTCAACATGGACTTTTATTCGAAAGCGACGAGACCTTTCATATACTGGATCGGAAACCTCGTGAAGCCGTCGTAGCTTTATGATTAATTCTGGAAAGAACTTCAAAGAATGTGAGTAAAACTTTATAAACTGTGGAGTTTGAATATTTTCAAACCATAATGCGTTGTTTGTGCTTATCTGTGAGTGAGATATTTTTAACTGGAATGTTTGAGATTTTCCAAATCATGAAGCACTTATTGCTTGAATATATTTTCTGCTTGTATAAGCCTTTTGGAAAATAGTATTTTAGGGAAAATATGCAAGTGTGCATCGCCCTTGTGCTTGTGCTTAATCATAAATTCAATTATATGATTTTATATCAAAGGTATCATTTGAACTCGACTTTTGTTATTCATTATACTATTACTGTCAACTATTATTGTTTGTCCAATGTATTGTCTGTTACTGTCTGTCAAGCACGAGTAGTTTGGGAAATAAATCAAGCAGGTTGCATGTGGTTCTTGCTTGACTACTCGTGGTACCTATTCCCATTGTTCCTGGTCGGGTCGGAGATGACAGCAGGATTTGGGTCTTAGATTGGGTATATTCCGGAATATGACGTACCCTGGGTTTGAATCCATAGCTAAAGGGACGTCGAGCCTACTAGGAGGGATAAGGTGATTGAGGCTTCGACCTATTGGAGTTTCACCTTTCATGGTGAGTGGAAACGTATGGGTCGATGTTTGATCGACATCGATTCTACTTTTATGTGAGTTAATCTGGCTCGGAAGCTAAGTGCTACGCGTGGGAGCCACCTCTAGAGTCCTTCGGGAGCTAAGTGCAATGCACGGGAGCCACCTCTAGAGTTCTGTACCCGAACACTCACTAATTAGACTGACTGTTTTAGAACAAAACAGATTATCCTGTCTGTTCAACTGTTAACTATTTTAGTTTATTTATTAAAAACAAGTTACCATTATTTGTTTGTTCTAAATGTGATGATGGGTTAGGTTTTGAGAAATTCTATTGTTTATTTAATTTAAAAATATATTTTAATTTTGAAACTATTGACTAGTGTTTTGTTAAATGTATGAAAATAGTTTGTACACCAAGTGCTTTATTTCTTATAAAATTTATTTTATAAACTCTTGTAAATTTTATATTTTAAAATAAACTTGCATTTTCATTTGCTTTCCCTCATTGAGCTCTTTTAGCTCACGCTCTCTTTTGTTTTAAAACCAAACTCTCAAGATATCGACGATAACGCGAATGATGTTGACTTCGATTTTTTCTAAACTCATTAATGTTTTATTTACATATTTATAAAAATTCTAAGGTTTTCATATTCTCTACATGTGCTATATATATATTCTCCACTCGTGTTATATATCGATGTCTAATCACTGCTTATTCATTATTATTATTAACCAATTTTATATTTTAATATTTAGATTAAGTTCATTAATATTTTATTTACATATTTATAAAAATTCTAAGGTTGTCATATTCTCTACATGTGCCTTGACCGGTGTTAAATAACTATTCAAATTTTATTATTGAAAATTTAAATTAGATTCCCTAATATTTGTTTGTTATGTTCTTAGGAAATTTTAAAATATTATATATTCCCTATCTTAATCGCATTGTATTCAAATCACTACTTTTCATTATTATTATTATCAATTTATTTTATATTTTAATATTTAAATTAAATTTATTAATAATTTTATTCACATACTTATAAAAATCCAAAGATGTCATATTTTGTTAGAAATTAATATTTTAAATAAATATTTAAATTAGATGACTGGACATGAATTAGTATTATATAAAAAATTCAATTATTACATATATATATATATATATATATATATATATATATATATATATATATATATATTTCATATAGAGAGATTTTTTTGTATGATTAGAAAAATCAATTATTACACACACACACACACACACACACACACACACACACACACACACAATATATATATATATATATATATATATAGTATATATATATATAATTTTCATATTCAATACAAATCAATAAGTTTTAATTTATTAGAACATTATGTTAATTGAAAATCAATTTTATTTAATTTATTTTATTTTGATTTAAAAATATTTTATAAAATCTTATACTTTTTGGACTTTTCTTATTTTAAATTATATGGAATAGTTTTTTAGAATTAATAAAACTCATTCCATCCCAAAAAGATATGTTTGATTGCTATTTTGGGTGTTACAAAATGCTAAACTTGTTATTATACTTATTTTTTATGTCCATACATATCCGATAATTATCACACTATACCACTTACTTAGATGAATTTTAAGAAAACTGAGTAATAATGAATAAATAATTATTTAACTTTAGGGTTATATATGGAAAGAAGATAATTTAACTATATTAACCAATATTTTTTTATATTGTGTTAAAAATCATAAGCCTGTATTTTTGGGGCGGAGGGAGTACATTTTTTATTTATCTGATTTCATAATTTTTTATATTTATTTTATAATATTGCTGAGATTTTTGTTTTTTGTTTTTAGTTCACAGATTTATTAAATTAATATTTAGTTTTTAATTATATTTTTATACACTTTTAAAATATTTTGAGATTTATATTTCTATATTTTGAAATATATGTGATTTTATTGAGTTGTTTTTGTTACTTAATTTATTTAATAATATATATATATATATATATATATATATATATATATATATATATATATATATATATATATATAATAATAATAATAATAGTACATTAATACATATATATATTTTGAGATTTATATTTCTATATTTTGAAATATATGTGGTATTATTGAGTTGTTTTTTGTTACTTAATTTATTTAATATATATATATATATATATATATATATATATACACACACACACACATATTAGGTTTTAAAATCAGTTTATCTATCATCTAATTAGTGATTACAATGATAAAATTAGTTTATATAATAATCAAATGTTCAGATTTTGATTAAAGATAAACTGTATTTTTTGGTATTTTGAATTGCAATAATAGATAAAGCAAGCATAATAAAATCAACTATAAAAATAAATTTAATTACATGCCCCGAATTAAAAAAAAATAAAGAGTAAAAATAAATTAAATTAGATGCCCTAAAAAATAGGGACTCAAAAAAAACAAAGTAAGACATCAAACTTAAATTAATTACAGGCCCAAATATAACTAACTTGGCAAAAAATAATAAAAATATTAAAGCATATTAAATTGAACTAATATTAATCTCCTTTCATAATTAAACTCTAAGTAATCTTGTATCTTCTACAACAATTTTGTTTTGAAAAATAGGTGGTTGATTTAATTCGATTTACTTGCAGAATTATAATCCTAAACAAAGGGAATATAGTAAATGAGATTTTTGATTTCATACGATTTGTTTGCCTAATTAAAGATATTAAATTTATGGAAAATGCAGCAGATCAATTTTTTTAAAAATAAAATCAACCAATAAAAAATGTACAAAAAATAGAATCCAAAACAAAAAAAAAAATACAGTACTTCAGATTCTTATTCAATATTGAATAATTCTGAGATTTCAAGTTCGAATCATATTTTTTTAAAAAATCAGATTTCATACGATTTGTTTGCCTAATTAAAGATATTTAATTTATGGAGAATGCAGTAGATTGATTTTTTCACTCTAAAATCAACCAATAAAAAATGTACAAAATAGAATCCTAAACAAAGAAAATACAGTACATCAGATTTTTATTCAATAAATTCTGATATTTTAAGTCGGAATCATATTTAAACAAATAAGATTTTATACTATTTGTTTGCCTAATTAAAGACATTTAATTCATTGAATAGACACATTTTTTCGTTCCATAATCAACAAATAAAAACTGGACAAAAAATTAAAATCGAATACAACATCTATAATGAGGGAACACAAAATCATATTTGTTTGTGTAGTATCCCTAATTTTTATTAGGTATATATTTTAAATCTTAAGCCCTTTTTGACAACCTGTAATTTAGTTTAGAATGGTCCAAAATCTTTATTTTAAGTTACGTTATTTCATTATTTTAAAGGCCATTCTCATTTGATTTAAATTTTGGTAATACTTCTCCTGATCGGTTACAAACTACTAAACTTCAGGGATTTATAAGTTCTCAGCACATCCGATATCTATAGTTCCGTTTCCATCTAAACCACAACCATCTCAAGCCACAACCAAAACGCAGACTCAAATATCATCTATACCTGTCTTTGAACGACAAACCATCCCCAGAATCGCAGCTTAAACAAACAATATTTACAAACACCTTGATTCAGACCTCTACCACCAATCCTGTCTCTTATACACATCTAGATGTGTATAAGAGACAGGCCGAACACCGTTGCCGATTTGTCATCGCCATCCGCCGCTGCCGATTTATCGTCGCCGTCCGCCGCTGCCGATTTATCATCGCCGTCCGTCGCCTTGCCAGATCTTTTCCAGTCGTAGATTCGCAGGTGCTGTTTGATGCCGCTGATTTCCAGACGCCGGGCCGTCGATGAGTCGGGAAGGAGTCGAAGGATTTCTGAAATTGGGAAATCGGGGAAGAAAAGGGGAGAAATCGGGACCGAAGGCTTAATGGGTTGGGTTCTCCCGTGTTATACACAGCCTTTTTCAGAAAATTGCGAATTGACCCCCCAACTTTTACCCTGTTTTCAATTAAACCCCCAACTTACCCGAACTCTAAATTCACCCCCAGACTTATAAGAAACTCCATTTCAGCCTACAGATATTTCAAGTTATCTTCTTTCCACCCTCCAACTTCATGAACTTTACAAAAACAACCTCTTTGACTTTATTTTAAGGTTTGACCGACAATTATTTCAATTATTCATATTTTAAGTTTTAAAATTCTTATTTCCTAAATTAAGTTAAATTACATCTTCATGTAGGAGCATTGTTTTGAGGTTTATGATTTGCAGACACGACCTCCGAATATTTCAAGATCACAAACGTCAGTTTAAAAGTGAGGATATTTAACTCAAAATCTTTTTAAATCCAAGTTTATATTAATTGCTCGATATATTATGGTTTATTGTGAATACATGATAATTATACAATTATACAATTATGGTCTTCGGGCAAATGACTATTGACTCAAACTTTTGTGCACCCCGTTTTAATGAATAATTTAAAAGCACGTCAGTTTGCTCGCAAGTGTACGAGGTAACTGTAGGGCGATGAGTTGAAAAATTTGAAACACAATTATTGCAAAAGAGAGAGGAAAATAAGAAGTTTTGAAAGGGAGAAAAGTGATGAAAAAGGGATGAAAAATCTGTTTTTAAACAGATTTTCTGGGCCAATCCCGCGGGTCAAGACGGTCACGGGTCGGGTCGTGGGCCAAAAATTCCGATTTTAAACACATTCTGGGCCGGTCGCGGTGGTCGCGTCGACGCCGCGTCAGTCGACGCGACAGAGCGTAATTCTTCGGTACTCTTGCGTCGACGCCGCGTCGACTGACGCGAGCAGGTGCTCGGCGTCGACGCGGGCGGATTCCTGGGCGTCTTTTCCTTTGCTTGTTCGTTCATTCTCCTCGTCCG
>BMAC01000319.1:825682-852487 GCA_014905375.1 Phtheirospermum japonicum | reverse complement strand
CTCCGTCTTCAAATCTCGTTATGAGATGTGGAATTATTGTTATTTTAAGCTAAAATACCCTAGGGGATCGTGGCACACACTGAAAACTCGAAATATAAAGGGTCTATATAGGTTTTGCAAGTCTTGGCGCACAAGAAACCCTAATTTCCGAAAACTGGGCCGTCGCGTCGACGGAGCGTCGACTGACGCGAGCAGGTACTCGGCAGAGGTCGGCAGTCTTGGTCGGCAGTGTGCGCGCGTCGCTGGCAAGTGCGTCGACGTTGTGCGTCGACATCGACGCTTCAGCAGCTAGCGTCGACATTGCGTCGACCTTGGTGTGTCGACGTCGACGCTTCAGAACATAGCGTCGACGTTGCGTCGTCCTTGAGTGGATCGACGCGGGCATGGCTCGCTGGCACGGCTTGCGTCAGTCGACGCGACTGAGCATCGGTGTCCATTTCTCGATCGTTTGCTACTCGTTTCACCGGAAAGCTTGTTTTTTTCTACTCTTGAACATCGAACTTCATCTTTTATGCGCTAAACTCTTCCGGTTACTTAGCTGTAAGGTGAAAAACAACGAAACATCACCTAATTGCATCAATTTGGATCAAAATGCGGTAAAATAAGCTGGAATTATAAAATTACGGAATTATGCTTAAATTATCCAACTTATACTAAAAACAAATATAAAAACGAACTAAAAAGCTAATAAAAATAAGGACAATTCTACTCTAATCAACTATTTATACATAGAGTCGCGCGACAGCACAGAACAATTATTGGTCAGGGGCCGTAACTAGGTCCGAGTTCTACGGATCCTTGGGATTTTCCCACCGTACTGCACAGAACAATTATTATCCATATTTTACTATGATGCTATGTTATATTGAGAAATTAATTATGACCTGTATCTTCATTGAGACGTTGTGTACTCATCCCTTTTCATCAAACACTTTTCAGGTTAAGTGAAGTCGAGCAGAAGCGTGGTGGTGGCGACGATAATAAATTATTCGCTCTAGTATTTTATTTCGTATTAAATATTAATTCTCTTTAATTATTCGCTTTCTTTGAATAGAAAGAGTTTAATTTAGTTCAATAAAGTTATTTGTTTAATTGTTTGTTTATCTTTTAAGTATTTCGAAAAGTAATGTCCCTCAAACTACTTTTATTAAAATATTAATGCTTCCGCTTCTATTCCCGCTATGAAAAATTGGGGCGTTACAGTTTGGGTTATCAGAATTCCAAAACTTGAATCTTTAGGGTTTCAACTAGTTCTCCCTATAAATATAGTTTCCTATTCTTTGCAATTCAATTTCAATTCCCCACCCGAATGTGTCTGTGCTTTTTCTCTATTTTCAAAACTTGGGTAGCAAGAATTCTAAAATGATGTCTCCTTTATTTGGACTCACCAAAATACATCGACCGAACGAGTAAAAAAGAACTTAAGCTTAGAGTTGTTCGATTCTTTGTTCAGTAAGGATTTGATGATAAGAAACAAAAGACTTATATGGAGATCGTTTTCATGATTCGGAGGTAATTATTGGTTCTCAATAATTTTATTATTATATATAGATATATAGGTTCAGTTAGTCTACTAATGTTTTATATGTAGATATATAGGTTCGGATTATCTACTAATATTCGATTAATGTATTGAATTGACTTAAATTATCTCTAATTATGTAAAACAGAGAGGACGAATTATTGTGTTATAAAGAAGATCAATGTCAAGTTGTTCGAGAATCGAATGTCTTAGTTATTATTATTATTATTATTATTATTATTATTATTATTATTATTATTATTATTATTACTACTACTACTACTACTACTACTACTACTACTACTACTACTACTACTACTGTTATTATTATTATTATTATTATTATTATTATTATTATTATTATTATTATTATTATTATTATTATTATTATTATTATTATTATATGTGGATTCTAACAATATTTTGTTTGTATTTTTAAAACAATTAAATTTAAACTATTATCTATAGAAAATAAGTAATTTAAATATATTTTATATATAATATTATATTTGATTAACATGTCCATGTATTTTGTTTTATTTTGTTTTGCTTTTTCAAGTTTAGTTATTTATTTTAATTATTAATTTAATAACATTATATTCTCTTTTCATACTTTAAATTATAAGTATTTGTTGTTTTTGTATGTATATATGTATGTATGTATATACTATAATTAATCTTGAATTCAAATAAGATATTAGAATAATAATTTTGGATATCTTATTTTATTTGACTTTTTTATATGATTCTGAATTGAACTAAGATATTAGAATAATTATTTTATTTGTTTTTAAAGTATATAAAGAGAGTGTGTATGTGTATGTATGTATATAATTTATTAATTTTGAATTTAAATAAGATATTAGAATAATATCTTATTCTAATATTATGTTAATATAAATGTATTGTATGGTAATATTATTAAATCTATTGTGTTTAATTAAAATCATGCATCTGGTAATGTATTGATCAAAATTCAAGATACTTCAATATGTTTAGAGTTACCAACTTTTATACCTAGGGATATATGGTCATGTTATGGGCTTGGATCCGGATATATGGTTGGGCTTATCAGATTTTAAATTGGACTCAAAATAATTGGGCCTTTCAATTGTTAAGTGGACTCAGAATAAATTATGGTTTGGGTTGGATTTAATCAATTAAATGAGTTTTAAATTGGTTGAATTTGATTAATTATATTATCAAATATTTCTAAATTATATTTATTTATTTTAAATTTATAATAAATTTAAAATTAGATTATGGTATTTTTAAAATTTATCGATTGTGTTTAAATTAAATTAATTATGCATTATTGTATATATTTCAATTTCCATACGTGTAGATTAATTTACTTTTGTTTATAGATTTGATTATCCGGTATGATGTAAGGTATTTTATCAAATGTGTTTATTATTTATTTGTGTTTAGTTTAAACTTTATATATGGACTGCATACATTTGATTTTTTTTAATATCAATATCTATTAATCTAGATTAATTTATTTTAATTTTCTTATTTATGAATAATAAATTTATTTCGAATTGTTTGTAGTTGTAAAATTATATTACAAGATTTTCAGATTTTTTTATCAAATACGTTAGTATTAAATGAATTATCAATATGATTTAGTTGTAATTATATAAATTTAAATTACTAAGTAAATGACCATTTTGTGTCAAATTTGGTCAAAACATGGAAATCCAAGCTTATATGGCATAATTGACCCATTTACCCCTAATTAACTTGTATAAATAGAACCTCTTTTTCATTTTGTAGGACAACTCTCATTTTCTCCCAACCCAAGCATGGGTTTGGGGATTAAAAATCCTCTCTCTAGTTTTTAAGATCTAATTTCTCTCTCTCAGGTTTTAGATTCAATTTCAAACTTTGATGTAATTTCTTTTCTAGATTTAGATTTACTTTCATGCTTGGCCTTGGGTTTGTAAGCCTAAGAAGAATCCAAATACTCCTTTGGATTGTTACTTTTGATACAATTACATTCAAGCTTTGTTTCATTTCCTAATTCAAGTAAGTTTCCTTTCAATTTCATGTTTTATGCTTTAATTCCATACTTTGTTCTTCATTTCCATGCTTGTTCTTCATGTTATGCTTTTAGTCTTAGCACCTTGAATTCATGATGAAACATATGAATTGGCTATGGAATCTAGATGAGTGACACATCTAGATCATAGATCAGCTCTTGGATCGTCTTGATTTTGAGTTTTTCACATGCTTTATTTTGAATTTTATTTTCATGCATAGTTTTAGGTTAAATCTTAGATCTAGGTTTTGTTGCTTGTTATTTTCCTTAAAATCTTGAACTTTCTTGTTAATTTCCATTGCTCTTTACATCCATGCTTTCAATTTTTGGTAATTTGCATTATTTAGGATTTTATGCATAGTTGTACCTTGTGCTTGCATGCTTGTACTTGGTGAAACATTGCATTTTCTTGCTTATTTCCTTTATTGCTTTGCATTTTCTATTTGAGGCATCCGACGAGGCATACGACCAATATGTTATTTCAATTCCTAGTGTAGTTTAGTTAGTTTAATTGCTTTATTTTTATTTTCCTTTTATTTTCAAAGCTTGAAACACATTGATTCCTTCAATTGAATCGAATTTCGATAATACCAAGCCATGAATCCGATGATATATTCATCACTACTAAAACTATGAAAACACTCTTATAAATTGAGCTTTGGGGTCTTCATTTCTCACGCCCTCATTCCTTCTTCTTAAGAGCTTCTAGAGAGTTTTTTGAAAGAAAAATATGTTAAACGGCTCTTTAGTTCGACTACTTCCTCTAAAATTATTTTTCCTTCCTTTTTATAGAGTCCCGATCGACTTCTTTCAACAGCTCGATCTATTTTTCGTATCTAAAGGTAAAATTCTCTCTTACTTCTTTCCTCTTCATATTTTTCTTTTATGTCTAATAGCTCAAGATACTCATTTGATAACTCCAGTGGCGCAGCCTACGGGGTTGATGGAGTTGGTAATTATAAGTTCGAAGCCAGAACGTATGGTGGCGGGTTCGACACTTGTCAGCTTGGTAGTATTGAGTTCGACAGTGGGTATGTCGGAGCTCTATTCGGTCAAGGTTCACCATGGCGTCTGGTTTGGCGTAAACGAGTATGTGAGTCAGTTCGGCTAGGACAATCATTACGGACCAAGAGTCTAGTTCGACCAACTTACTATATCAGTTCGGCTAATCATCCCGATGGTAGATATGATGGACATCAAGTTGACAACGGTGCGGATTGGTTTCAAAATGTGAGCCCGAACCGAACCAGGGTTCTCAAGGCTTAAATGGGTGACTTTAATAGTTCCTATTATGATAACATTGAGGTCAAGCCGCTAAATGCAGCTTCTCCATGCAATCTAATCCAAGGTTTATGGCCGATGCACGTAGGTTGCTTCTCGAGCCGGCCATGGCTGAAAGAGCACGGGTAAACTTGCTACTGGGGTTGTTGTCTGATCTCAGTTGTAACACCTTTAGAGATGTTAATCAGTGATTTTCTCGGCACTTGATTCCATTCTTTTGTACCTACCCGGACCCTAGCCACCTTAGCCTCGAACAACATCAGAACGGGTGATTCTTGGGAGTTAATCCCATTAGCTCCCTTAGTTCTCTCAGGTCGTCGAGGCCCAATTGGAGTCTTCTTTGTATCATACGACTCCAATTGTATACCGTTCACTCTATCCGTGGCAGGCGTTACTGTTAGGAGTGTAGGCTTACTCTCGCTTGAGAAATCTATTGTGCATGGTACAAACTAGTCTTTCACCATATGTCGAACCTCATATCTCTCGCTCAATTACTGGATATCACTTTTTCCCAAAGACGGAGCCACTTGATAAAACCAAAAATTTGGTTTACCACAGGGGCGGATCTAGGATCCTAAATTTGGGGAGGCCGTGTAATAAAAGATAATATATAACTTTGTTACATTATATTATAAATATTAATATAATTAAAAAAAGAAATTCAAAATTAATATTAATAATAAAAAAAGCAAGTATGAGAAATGTGAAAAGAAAAGGATATTATTTTTTTTCTTTGGGCCGCTGTTGTTAAAGTGATGGAAAAAAAAATGGAAAGAGGAAATCCAAGAAAAAAGGAAAAAAAGAATGGAAAAGGAAGAAAAAAAAAAGAAATGGAAAGAGGGGGATCAAGAAAAAAAGGAAAAGTGATATTGGAAAAGGAAAAGGAGAACGGGAAAGGAAGAGAAAAAAAAGAATGGAAAGAGGAGGGAAAAAAAAGGACGAAAAAAAAACCAAAAAAAGAGAACGAAATAGGAAGACGGCTGGATTCGAGCAATAAACCTGTGGTTAGATAATTGTTGTATTAACCACTCCACCAAAGCATTATTTATTCATGAGGAGGAGGCTACATAATATAACAATGCTAAACCAAAAAAAAAAAAAAAGAAACTTGTATAAAATTAGTTTTCAATTTTTTTTGTGGGGGCCATGGCCTCCCCGAGCGCAGTTGTAGATCCGCCCCTGGTTTACCAAGAATTGAGATCACACCACCTGAAACTTCCATCTCGAATCGGATCCACCTGCTACAAAACCTAAGCCGGATAGCCTCGGCGTAGGCCCTCCGACGATCAAGTCAGAAAAGATATAAAACTGCTTAAAACAATAACAAAATATTATGCATAATTTTAACTTAGGTTTTAAAATAGTGCCTCTATCCCTTTTATAGAGATTCAGAGCTGTGTTGCTCAAACTAGGGTTTACGCCTCTTGTGGGTCAGAATTAGGAGATTCAAACCAATTAAGATTCTAGTTTCCTTCTCTAGCTATGACTCGAATATACTCCAAAATATAAGAGATATTATTATCAAAACAAGCAATTAGGACTCATTGACTTCTGAGACCAACTATTGATGTAGAACCTTTAAAGACCAAATAGGTCTCTAGTACCTTCGAGATCCAACAGGTCTCCAGAACCTCCAATCAAACATGTCTCCAAAACCGTCGAAATCAAACAGGCACAAACTCACCTCACCCTACCTGAACTCAGGGTCCCAACGACCTCTGAAAAGGCCCGTCTTATTTGAATCAGATTCATAATTGGCTCGACCACATATAAAATCCGAACCTAAAATGAATGTTATATCATACTCTAACAATCCAAATTACAGGACTTAAAACATAAAAAAAATTATAAATAGTGGGACTAAAATCACCCTCTCTTCATCCCAAAAAAAAAATTAAAAATAAATAAATAAATAAATAACATTGGTTGCTATTTTGCTTGTTTTATAATAATGAGTTTGTTACTATTTTTAGTTTTTCATTTTCATATATACCTTTATTAATTATACTAAAATCACACTACATCACTTATATCGATATACTTTTGCGGAAATCGAATAAATAACTAATTAAGATAAAAATTTAACTATATTAAGGTATTAACAAATATTCTCAACATTTTCTTAGACGGATGAATACTCCAAAACTTATTTTTTGGAAGGAATGATTAAAGTCAAACACTTGTGTTAGACCATATTAATGAGTTATGACCCGTTAGGTCATTTGACCCGATACTATAATATTTTGATTTTTCTACTGTGATGTATTGATTTTTTACTAAAAAGTATTATTTTTTTTTTATAAATTTCTACTCCATATTTTATTTTTTGGAATGAATGATTAAAGTCAAACACTTGTATTAGACCATATTAATAAATTATGACCCGTTAGGTTATCTGATCCGATACTATAATGTATTAGTTCGTGTACTGTGATGTATTGATTCTTTACTAAAAAGTATTAATTTTTTTATAAATTTCTGACCCGTGAAGTATATTAATTTTGTAATATGACAGTATTTTGTTTAAATAAAACAAAATTTTGGAAAGTTTGGGCACAACAAATCCTGCACAACTAAGAATGTCGCTAAACTTTGTGGCCCCTTTTGTTCTGTTCAATTCATACAATTAGACACGATGAAACATTATTACGACTACTGTTCTTCCTAGTAATCAGTAGCTAATCATTTATTCTTTCTTTTCGAGAACCAGACGCCGTCGTTTTGCAATTGCCGATTTGCTTCAACGATTCAGGTTTGTTGTAAATATCTGCCTTTTGAATTAGCAACACACACACACACACACACATATATTATATATATGTATGCCTTTTGAATCTCTCACCTCTAATTCATAATAAACACATATACACATACGCCTATCGTTTGGCATATCTTTGTGGGTTTAATTCGAAGAGCCATATGGCTTAGAGTTCGAATTGGTTTTTGTGGGCAGATTGGATAAACCCTAATTTTTCTTCTACCGTAAAGGTAATTGCTGCAAATTTTATGTCGGTTGTCTGCTCTTTGTAATGATTATTAATGTGTGTTCATTTTCTTTTCGTTGGTAATAAAAATTATAAATTGTTCGACTTGATTTTACGAAAATGAATTCTGCACCGGATGGGTGCATTGAGGGGATAAGATGAGAAAGAGGGCCAAAAAGTGAGCTGTGTTGTTGTTGTTGTTGTTGTTGTCCTTTGTATAGAATCTTGTTGCCAGTTTGTGTTCTTGCACTAGTCTTGTTTGGTAGAGTCCAAGATTGACCTTTTTGGTGTAAGGTGATTTAGTTAGGGGATTGGAATTTGAATGCTTGCAATATAGATTTATGAATTCCTATTAAGTTGGATTAATGGGTTTTACCATATCAAAACCAACTAACCTCACCAATCTTTATTTTAGTTTTGAGGCCTTATAAATTATGTATCATTAATCTTTATTTTAGTTTTCAAACCTTTCGAGTTACAAACATTTATCGAAGTTTTATAACCAAACATTTTGACATTTTATTCTCGGTAGATGATATGTCTAGTCCACGCATTCTATTGGTAACTAGTTTGATCTCAGATAAGGCTTGCTCGCAGTTTTACTTTTGAAAAACTTCATATAGTGGTAGTTAAAGATGCACGCTCTTCAATGAAATTATACAAGTAATGCTTGCATTTGAAATAAATATATTTTTATGTTATAGTTTATTACTTCACATGAGTATTGATTTCTTTTGTTAGCACTTCTTTTAATATCTTCAGTTCTAAAAATAAATTATAACCATCAGTATCAACAGCTCACAGAAACATAAAATTAAAGTTATTGGTCCTTTAATAGAAACCATAATAAACAAACTGGGCTGTAATTATTTTAACTTTGGGAGCAACAGGAGTTATAATTTTGGTTAATTGCCGGCTTGCGAAGGTATAGAGAATTACAATTCTCAAAAGCAATCCAAGCTTATTGATTTGGTTGGTGTGAAAGCCCTTGATATGCATCCCTTCCTTTGTTTTTGATAAATGAAGTCTTTTTGCTGGTTAAAAAAGGAAAACTATCCGAAGAATTAATTTTTACTTTCAATTTCAATGCTGAATACACACACATTTAAAATTAAATCAATTATATTATACAAATAAAAATTCACTAATTTATACTGCAGTTGTGGAGCTTATTTGGTGATGGCAGACCTCAAAGAACGTCTGCTCCCACCAAAACCCGCGTCAGCTATAAACCTCCGGGACTCTTCGTATCGTCCATCCGCCTCTGGTCGTCTCCCGTTCCAAGGAGTGGACGTTTCGGGCCTGAAAAAGCGTGGCCAAGGCCTTCGTTCATGGATTCGTGTCGATGTGTCCGGTAATTCCCAAGTGATCGAAGTCGACAAGTTCACCATGATGCGCCGTTGTGATCTTCCCGCACGTGACCTTAGGTTATTAGACCCGTTGTTCGTTTACCCGTCGACTATTCTTGGCAGAGAGAAGGCGATTGTTGTAAATCTCGAGCAGATTCGATGTATCATCACGGCGGATGAGGTTTTGCTCTTGAACTCCCTTGATAGCTATGTGTTGCAGTACGTGGTGGAATTGCAAAGACGGTTGCAGGCTGCAGGGGTAGGTGAAGTTTGGCAGCCCGAAGGCCCGGAATTAAGCAGAAGGAGAGGAAGTAGGAATTTTGATAATTTGTATGGAAACACTTCTCCTGATTACTTGCCGTTTGAGTTCAGGGCACTTGAAGTTGCTTTGGAGGCTGCATGTACTTTTCTGGATTCTCAGGTACTTGCTTTAAAAGCTTGGTTCTTGCCATTTCTCTTGTATCTGTTAGTTTAGTTTGTTGTGAATAAACTTGAGAACTTGACTGCCTGAATGTTTTTAAAATGTATTTAAAAATAAATAAATTGAAAACCCTAAAAAAACTGTACTAACTAAAGAACTACTAGAAGAACCCTAAAAGTGTGGGATAAAAAACTTAAAAAAAATGATAAACCCCCTTAAAAAACTGGAAACTATAAAAAGAACAACTAAAAAGCTAAAATTTGGACCCTGCCTAATGGAATGTACTTAGTTAGGCAGGTGTACACAAGTTCTTTTCATATGTGAAAGGCAAGCAATTGTAATATAAGCATTGAATTCCAGATGATATAATGTAGAACCAAATTGTTGAATATCTTGAGATTGATTATGCAAAGAAGCAATATACTTTGATCAGTCAGAATCCTGATATTCGTTTCAATATTTTGGCTTGAAATATATCCCACTAAATTTATTGTTTCAAAATCTTTAAACTTGATTAGGCTGCAGAATTAGAGATCGAAGCATACCCACTGCTGGACGAACTTACTTCAAAGATCAGTACACTGAATTTGGAACGAGTCCGTAGATTAAAAAGCAGACTCGTTGCGTTGACCCGAAGAGTTCAGAAGGTGCGTAACTAACTACTTTATTTCCCTCTTGTCACATTTTCTAATTCAACTTTCTGTTCAATTTTCTATTTTTATCGTCTAGGTCAGGGACGAGATAGAGCAGCTAATGGATGATGACGGTGACATGGCCGAAATGTATCTTACCGAAAAGAAAAGACGCATGGAGTCATCGTTCTACGGCGATCAATCTTTGATGGGCTATCGATCAAACGATTTGTCTATCTCTGCTCCCGTTTCGCCCGTTTCGTCGCCCCCTGACAGCAGGAGGCTCGAGAAGTGCCTGAGCATCGCGAGGAGCAGGCACGAGAGCGTGAGGAGCTCTGAAAGCGCCACGGATAGTATCGAAGAGCTTGAAATGCTTTTGGAGGCCTACTTTGTTGTCATCGATAGCACACTTAATAAATTGACTTCGGTATCAGCCTGTAACCGTGATTTTCAAACGAGTTAATTACGAAAAGCACCCTGGAAGTTTGACCTAATTACAACAAATAAGAAGAAAGAAAGAAAAGAAAAAAGAAACAAAAATTCCCGAGTTTTTTTTTTGTAATCTTGAAACTTAATTGTTATATATATATATGTATGTATATTACTTTGTAATTAGGTCAAACCTCATGGGTACTTTTGTAATTACTTATCCCTTTTCAAATTTTCATCTGTTTTACTGATCTTGCTATTGAGAACTGTTTTATGGATAAGTTTCTTGTACAATTTTCAGCTGAAGGAGTATATTGATGATACAGAAGACTTCATCAACATTCAGCTGGTATGTATTCTCTTCTTACTCGAGAAAAAAATCCCTTAGTATGAATTTAAACGATATGTTTGAAATGGCTTGCAGTATCTTGTTTGACGATGTGTGTGTTAAATGAATCATGAAATGATATACTTGGAAATAGTAATCTAGTGTAGACAAGTTTTGGACAGTATCAATTGTTTGACAGCTATGTTCTATTTGCTAGCTTTGATTGGGCATGATCTATTATTAGTTCAAACATTTAAATGAAATTTGATCGATATTGGATCAGACGCCCTTGGTCTAATTTGTAGTCATAGGATTAGGCGAATGCATATAGTATTATGAATGGACAAATTTAATGACTCCATTCAAATAGTAGTTATAGATTTTTAAAAGTCAATAATAAGTAGTGGTTTTATTATAAGAATAAAATTGAAAAAGATACTTATCAAAGCAGGCACACAATAACTAAAGGCAAACCCAAGTTTTGTTTATTTGGTGATATATCAGTCCCAATAATATACACAAGCAAACACTAAATTTAGTTTGATTGTAATTAATCTTGTTGGATAAAATATTTATGTAGAGATTTATTTATTTATCTATTTCTAATAAAAAATCTGTTTTTGAAGTGACAATTGGCTTCATAAGCAGATATCAAGCTAGAGGTGTTCAAAAATACTATTTTGTTAGCGTTACTAACGAGCAACAACATTTTTTTTTTTTTAAATCTGTTCAGGATAACGTTCGAAACCAGCTTATACAGTTTGAGCTATTACTCACTACCGCAACTTTTGTTGTTGCGATATTTGGAGTGGTTGCTGGGATTTTTGGCATGAATTTTGCGGTACCGATGTTCGACGACCCGGGTGCGTTCAAGTGGGTTCTAATAATCACGGGAGTTTGTGGAGCCGTCATTTTTTCGGCATTTTGTTGGTTTTTTAAGTATAGAAGACTGATGCCGCTGTAGAAGCTCTGTGAAGAACCTGCAGGTCCTGTTATTATTACGGTTCTTATAATCAATCTATATATTTATAATTTCAAACAAATAGATGGCTAAGAAACAAAAGTACATGCACTCTCATTTATTCTTATATTAATTGTATGAAAATAATAATTTGTATTTTATTTTGTTTCACTCCCCCCCCCCACCACCACCTTGTTTTGGTAATATCTGCTTGTTGCGGCAAAAAGTTAGCTTTGCTGCACATTCGAAAATATTTCATTGCACGATGCAAAATGCTTCGGATCAACTAAGTTCTTGTTGGAAAATGGTCAAGACTTCTCAAGATAGCTCATGAGAATAATGATAACTGGATTACGAAAGAAATAGCTGGTGATCATTGAAAATAATGATAATAGATGTGATAATCTCATTATTATTTGTGATAATCTCTAAATAATTATTGGTGTGAGAATTTTATTACTGTATGTATAATCTTTAGTATTATCCCAGTTTATGTAATTGTCGAAAACATAACTAATGTAAAATTGTGTTCGTAATGACTCGATGTTTCTTATACGCAATGTTTCTTATATCCAAATAGTTGCATAATGATTAAAGACACAAGGACAAACAAAACTGCATCGATTTATGTTATCAAACAAATTGAGAGCCCTCTTTAACTTTGAAACAAATCATTAGATTTTATATCTCAAAAACATTTATCTAAGTTATTTTTCTCAATTGTGAAAGAATATGTGAGTACAAAATGTCTTAATTTTGAAAGCAAATTCTGAACAAGAGATCGTGAAAGCAAATTGTCTTAATTTTGAATTTAAAAGCTTGATGGGAAAAATATATTAAGAAAAAGAATATGTGAGTACAAAATGTCTTTCTAATTTGTGTCTTTATTGATCATTTCTATGATAAATAAATAAGATCTCCAACAAAATTTGTATCATAACTCACAACTCAGAGCAAGCTTGAACCATGGATTTGAAAGTTATCTGAATTTTGACCGCCACTCATCCTGTTAACTGTGTTATTTTTAATTACGTTCAGTTCTCTTAGCATTAATAGATATTAGATATCGAAAAGTTATTTCGACAGATAACTCATCTGACATTTGTTAAATATGTATGGACGCGGATATACGCACACCAAAAATTTATTGGTTCACCCTAATTAAATTTTTTCACAAAAATACCAAAATTACCCTTCTAACCCTAAACATTCCAAGATTTAATTCATCTTATTCAACCTCCATCACCAACTTGTCACCACCGCCGCCGCCACTGCCATCACCATCGTCGCTACTGTCGCTGTCTTCAATTTCTGAACACTATTCCCGTTTCTTAAATTTTAGAATCGGGCAAAATTTCCTTTTTTAGAAATTCTCAGAAAATCAGCTGACCAGAACATCTCCTTTGCATCATCGACGGTGGCGTCCCGACAATCGGTGGTTAGGAAACCGACGATTAACGTATGGGCGGAGGCGTGGCAGTAGTAACGCCATCAGACCAAATTAACGAATCTCCGCTTTCTTTGAGAAATCTCCGGCGATTGTGGTGATTGAAAATCTGCTAGCAGCATTCGGCTTTCCAGCTACAACGATTAGCGGTGGAAGGCACGACGACGCTCCAACTCTACTGCGATGGACAACAACATTCGGCGACGTGGCTTCGCTCTGACTGGGCTCTTCGGCTGGAGATGGCGGTTAGCACGCCATAACGGATGACGATGGTGAGTGTACAACGTCGAGGCAGTAGGCATAATGGTCATCCTCCGGTGACGGAGGTGGCAGTAGCAGGGGCGGCAGCGGTTGTGGAGGGCTGAAAAATATGAAGTGTGGTTTGGGGTGTTTATAGTTTGAGGGTAGTTTTGATATTTTTGTGATTTTTTTTTTAAAATTGAGATGAACTAATAAATTTTTGGGGTGCGTATATCGGCACCCAATATGTATTTGACGAATACAATATATTGTCCAAATTATCAGGACCTACAACTCAAAGTAGTTAGATTAAAAATCACATCCCTTTATTTATATTTCTTTTAACATCATTGACATTAATTAAACAGGCTTAGTCGATTTGGTAGGATATATATATATATATATAAAGGGAATGTCATTTTTGCCTAATTCTTTTTACCCATAAGTGAATAAAATATCTTTTTACTTATTTGTAATACGAAAATACTAAAATAACTTCACTTTGGTTTGAGAAGATTAATAGAGGATAAAATTTTCCAAACGTTTTATTTCGTTTCTATTTTTAACTCTACTTTTTTGAAAAAACCTAGTGTTTTTGAGGCGATTTCGGTAGCGAGAATCAAGATAGAGTTCTTCGTATGCACAATATAAGTTTCTAACGAAACTCGACTCAAAACTAATATAAAAAATACTAAACCCTAATTAAAAATACGAGAAAAATACCACAATCACATGCAAAACACTTGTCTATTTGACACCAATATAAATGCACCAAGTCAATTAACTTTTAGAATTATCGCTGCCCTCTATGCACCCAGATTACTTAGGGAAGATCGTTTGCTTTGGGATAAAGAAACTCAAGAAGATATAGCGACTGAGCACACGTTAGATATCTTGTATAATAAGGCATTAAAAGCTCATCACGTAATGATATATGGAGATCACCAATAGTCTTGGGAAATATTGCCTTCTTATCTCTACATGCTTCTCCAAGAGAATCCTGGCCTTGTGACCAATTTGGAGACTGATGACTATGGGACATTTAAGTATACTTTTGTAGCCTTAGCTCTCCATCCATTTTCGCATTCAAAGAATATTGCAGACCTATTATTATTGTTGATGGTACACATTTGTTGCTACAACTAAAGATGGAAACGAGCATCTAGTTCCACTTGCCATCGGTATTGGTGATATAGAGAATGATGCATCATGGTGTTGGTTTATGAAGTAATTGCACGATACTTTTGGGTGTCCGCGGGACTAGGTGATCATTTTTGATGCCCACAGAAGTATACAAAATGCAATTAGAGATGTGTATCCCCCGACAGTGCATCATATTTGTGTGCTTTCCACATATAGATGAATATGCATCGTTACTGATCTGAAGATGTTCTTTTATTCAAGAAAGCAGCACATACATACAGAGAGTCGGTGTACGATTCATTTGTGAAAAGCATAAAAGAGAAAGACCCACTAGCCTGGTGGAAGCTTGTTCGTGCAAAACCCAAAAAAATAGGGACGTGTTCACTGTGCAATGCATCGTTACGGGTTCATGACATCAAATACTGCTGTGAACTTGAATTTCAAATTGCTCTGGGAAAGAAAACTACCGGTTTGCTCTATTATTGAAGTTGTAATTTTTTTTACAAGTTTGGTTTAACGAAAGACGAGATGCAACCCAGAAGATTGACCACAAATGATCACCATTAGTTGCAAAAAATTACTCGAATTACGGAGTTTCAAACAGCATATGTACGTGTCTACGATTATTACAACTCAATTTAATGTAAAAGATGTGGCTCGCTCATACATCGTTGATTTATGACAACGAACTTCCACGTGTTTAGAATTCCAACATGGCTTGATCCCTTGTGCGCATGCCTTGAAAGTCATTTGGTAATATTTTGTCTAGTAAATATTTTACATTTTGTACTTACTGAACTTCTTTAAACACGATCCTCTTTTTTAAACTTTGTAGTGAGGTAAACCAATCTGTTTTTGGGTATGTTCACGAGTATTACAAATCAAGCACTCTATGAGAGTTATATTCTCCGTTAGTGATGCTAGTGCCACACCCATGTGATTGGTTTGTCCCGACTTCTGTCCGGCAACATGTTGTACTTCCACCGGCAAATCCAAGACAGGCTGGGCATCCTAGAGTGATGAGATATTCATCTACGTGTGAGCGTACAAGATGCCGTTGCAAACAAACATGTTCTAGGTACAAAGAGACTGGTCACAATTGTGCTAACCGCCACCATCAAGTAGCACATCTCACCGTGAACGTCGTCCCATAAGGTGCGGTAATTGTGGTGAAAATGGACATCAGTTTAATAGATGCCAAGTTCAAGTATTCAGTTCTGATGAAGTTGAGATCAATGAAGCCGGTGGCATTTAGTTTAATTTGTATGAAATTAAAATGTATTTTGTTGTATGAAACAATCTTTATTGTAGGTTATTATTTATGCATGAGACATTCAAGTGAAACATCGTACTAGAATGTTGTGTTAGTATTTGATGTGTTACGAGTAAATTTAGTATTTCTTTTAATTCTGAAATTTATTGGTTATACATTGAACAAGTTAAAATGATAATTAATAATAATTAATATATAGTTATGATTATGTTTGGGTTATATGTTTAATATTTTTAATAGTATTTTTAAATATAAATATAATATTCATATTACATATAAGGTGACAAAAAGATACATATAATTATATTAAAGAGGAAATCCAAACCTCTAAAATCCAAATTAATGAATATTACAATATAGTTTAAATAATTTGGAGCAAGTGGTATAAATAGTTTGGGGTGAGTGGTGTTGTTTGTTTCGAGCCGTATATTTCATGTTTAGTTGAATATTAGTGTATTATTTAATTTTTATTTTCTACCTTTGAGTAGTTAATACTAGATTTGTAATTAAATGCAATAATATAACAACCATAATATAAAATAAAAATATAATAATTACGACCTTGCCATAAAATAACATAACATAATACAACAATGAAAAATATAACATAACACAGCAGAAAAATATAACATAACAAATAACACACTCGAGCAACAAATAATACATTAGAGCAACAAAATCAAACAATAAATTGGAGCAACAAACGCATGACCTATGGTAGAAGACACTGACATTCTTGACACCGATAATAATAAAAATATATTTAGACTACTTGTTGAATTTTCTCCTTGTTTGTGAAGTCCCTTCGCCGCGCAAGTAATTGAACCGTTGCATAAATATTATGCCCATCCCTTTAAGGAATAATGGCTCTTATTCCATTCTGTAAACTGCTGATAACTCAGTATCAACCTAGTCACAAAGAACTTACTTGTTGATGATGAATTTAGGATCTGACTGTTGATAAAACAAAGTTGAATACATACATATGAAAAATCCATCCATTTTTGCTTGGTTGCATGCACAACATGTAATTCACAATCCAAGTAACACCTGGGGTTTGAGTAATTTGCTTGAAGAAGGTATAAAGATTGATTCGTACGTATTTTTTATGTATTTGTATATGTTTCGAGTCATGTTTTAGTCTTTTTGTTGTTTTTTTCGGGTTAAGATTAAGCTATTTTGCATAATTCTGCATTTTACAACTTTTTACTTAACTTTTCGATTTCTCGATCATTAATTGGTTCTTTTGAGACAGTTTCTGTATTTTCTCATGTAGCTAGGGCGCTCGACGAGTCTGAGACTTCAAGAGGATTAAGCTCGTAAGCCGTTACGAGAATCAAGAGACAAGGACGAGAAAGTCAGCGCCGAGAAGTAGCCACAAGGACACTCATCCGGTCGGATGGATCTGACATCCGATCGGATTGACCTATGAAATCGCAATCGGTCGGATGGATCTTACATCCGAATGGATTAAACCCACTGTACTCACAGTCGGTTGGATGTATCTGACATTCGACCGGATTGGCTGACAAAGACCCCCATCCAGTCGGATTCTTCAGACCATCCGGCCGAATGCAAGAGTTAAAACTTGGATTTGCAAAAGATTTTCAATTATGCAGGCATTGAAGGGGGCTTTTTACTACAAAAGACGAGAGAATTAGATACTAGAGTATAATATTTTCCATACGATCTATCCGGGGAGCAATTCTTTGCACTATAGAGTAAACGAAACACTAAAGCCCTTACAACAATTCGATCGGTTTCATTAGTTGATCATTCACCTTGAGAAGCGTAGTAATCCGGACTTCGTGACAAGCTTCGGGATTCATTACATAAAGTGTCTCTTCCCCGGAATCACTGGAGATAGTATAGCTTTCATCATTCAAGTTGATCGTACTCTCGTTCGGAATTAGTATTTCCTAAAACTCTCTTTTACTCGTAGTTGTGAATCTTTCGGCTGTTTATTTCTTGTTTTGATGTTTGGTTCTGGAATAATAAGTATTTATTTTGGAGAATGAAATCAATTAATTAGTTTTACAGATGCTTCGTGTTGGATAATTAGTTTGATGTTAATCTTGTTTTTATTTGGTTTTTAGTTTGGTAATTGATTTTAAATAGAATCGTGGTTCACTAATGCCTTTCATATGTTTGATAAAATGCATGAATGATAATTGGTAGTTTAATATTCTCGTTAAGTTTTAAATAGCTTATAAATTAGTTTATAAATTCGTTGTTAAGTTCTTGCATAAAGACTGACACTCTCGTTGCAAGATTAGTTTTAAGTTCTAGTTTGTTAAAACAATCAAATCGAAAACCCCTTTCGATCATTTGTTTAGAACTAGAACTTGTGATTTTCTTTATAATAAACATCGTTAACTCCGTATTTCCACTCCTCGAAAGAATCGACTCAGTATAACTTGCCAGTCTACAGTGACCCCGTTCTCTTGCGGGCGAACTTGTTTTTAAAACATAGACGCGCATTGTTTAACTTGATTTTAATTTTGAAAGCACAAATTGTTCGACTCAACGATGTTTAAGGTGTTTGACACGATGACTAACCTCATTGTAAGTTATCTTAACCGAGAATTATGAAAGGACCACAAGTCTCGCAACCATTATGACATAAGTGTTATTTTTGTCATCAATGAACCGTTGATTGGTGTTGTAATGGTTCACAAGATATTTAATAAGTAAAATATACATTGAAAAAGTCCACTTGGTCTTATTTTCATTGTAGAGTATGTTTTGAAGACCCAAACTCATATACGTGGAAATTGGAACTTCTCAAATATTTTTCAATACATATTTATTGCGAGAATAGTCAATCTTGTGTTGTACATGGTCAGTGTTGTTGTACATGTCATTGTCACTGATGTGGTCAATCTCACTATAGTGGCCATAGTTACTTTACATGGTTGGTCAGTGATGTTGTACGTGTCATTGTCACTTTTGTGGCCAATTTCAATATAGTGGTCATAGTTACTGTACATGGTCAGTGTTGTTGTACATGTCATTGTCATTCTTGTGGTCAATTCACTATTGTGGTCATAGTTACTGTACATGTCATTGTCACTCATGTGGTCAATCTCACGGTAGTGGTCATAGTTACTGCACACAGTCAGTGATGTTTTACATGTCATTGTCACTATTGTGGTCAATTTCACTATATTGGTCATAGTTAGTGTATATGGTCAGTGTTGCTATACATGTCATTGTCACTGTTGTGGTCAATTTCATTGTAGTGGTCATAATTACTATACATGGTCAGTGTTGTTGTCATGTCATTGTCGTTGATATGATCAATCTCATGGTACTGGTCATAGTTACTGTACATGGTCAGTGATGTTGTACATGTCATTGTCATTGTTATGGTCATTATAACTATAGTGGTCATAGTTACTAGACATGGTCATCTTTTGAGTGTGGTTTGAACTATTGATTTACGTAATTGGAAGTAACCAATTAAGTTTACAACGAAACCTAGACATCGATCACTGATCCAATTTGAGTACCTCTACAAGATAGACCTCAACAAAAAACCGAAGAGTAACGACAACAAGTGATTGAGTTCAATACTCATATAAAATTATTGACTAATTTCTCTCTTGTGACTCGAGGATATAGTAATTTCTCTTGGATCTACAAGCCTAAGCAGTGTTCCAGCTAAAGTTGGACAAACATATAGATTATGTGTGGTCGTGTTACCACTAAAGTTGAAAATGTAATTTATCTATGTTGATGATACCAATAAATAATATGATAAATATTACGCATTCAAATATTACATAAATTAGAACATTACAAATACATATAATTATATTAAAATCCAAACTAAATATTAAAAAAAACTCAAATATTACATAATTTAAAACATTACAAATACGATATTTTGTTTTTGAGGATCACTTTAAATGTTTGGGGTGATTGGTGTAAGTATATGGAGCGAGTTGTGTGATTAGTTTGGGTTAGTGTTGTTTGAGTCGAGCATTTTATTTTCTATTTATTTTTATTTTTAGAGGATGGCACCTTAAATATTTGGGGCGAGAGGATTAAGTGTTTGGGCCGCGCAGTGTTAATAGCTGGGGGTGAGAGATGTTGTTTTGGGCCAGCGAATCATTTTTCATTTTATTTCAGTTTTGAGGAATAAGAATTTAAATGTTTGGAGCGAGACATGTACGTATTTTGATCTAATGTGTTACTAATTAGGGGTGATAGGTTATGTCTGGGGCGAGCACTGTAAAAAGCATATCAAAATCTTAGAACCAAAAACAAAAAACATTCACCACCATTGAATTCTTCATACGTAATTTTCAACATGGTCCATAAGATTATGTCAGTAATATTCAACACATCACTAACATAATAATAAAGATAAAGATAAATAAAAATAGAAAGAGTCATCTCATTATGGTAAGTTCAGACGTCAACCGCACATGAGCACTCTGATTATTTGCTGCTCATGGGATCTTCACACTCTTTAGAATCACCATCATCTTCCAAGCCATCATCATCATTTGTATCCTCGTAATCAAGATCAACTTAAATTAATTTGAATTCATCATACCCATCGACATATGAGAAATTTATCGCCGTCGCATTTTTTGTTATCCACAACTTATAGGCCACTTCATAGTACTCAAATCCAAAAGTTCGGAAGTATACTTGACTCTTTATTTGCTGCGAACATACACAAGTGATATTGTAAAAAATAAAAGCGTGGGTTGGGTGTTCTTTGAAACCTTAAACCAGTGTAAAACATCAACCTTTCCAACGTTAGCCCAATAAGTACCGTTTAACTTCACCCGACTAGTTTGGACATGATACTTGACACCAGGTGAATTCTTCCATTCAACAAACGCATCAAACCTATCCTTGTAGAGTTGGACTTGTCGTTTCACCTTCGCAAGTGTAAAATATCTTTAAACTCATTGCTTAAAGGTTTGGCTATTACTTGGAAAACCATATTCCACCATGCACATCACAGAAATCAGCCGCATTGTTTAGTTCTTGGATGAGACAAGCCTCTTCCCCCTTACTCTAATCAATTGGCTAGTACATGTTCTTGAGGACAATTTTCGTGTGCGAGGCATCCTCTTCAAAAAGCAATGCAACAATATAAAATCCAAAATCACTTAACTATATTACACACAAACAAAAAAAATAATGATACTATGTAACAAATTAATACGTATCTAGCATGTATAAAGATTATGAATCTTATTCATGTTATTCACTTGTTTAACAACCAAAGTCATATATATATATATATATATATATATATATATATAAATACTAAGGCGTACGAACCCATATTTGTACTAGAGATTTGAGAACCATTGTATTATCCAAAATACAACTATGTTTGTGTTTTTATATAGTATAGAGAAAATCGATGCTTTAACAAACCAGCTGCTAAAAAATCACCACTATTAAAACTCTCTGCTGCCCACTGGGTATCTAACAAAATTTGGGATGAAAAAACTCCTCAAAACATATGCTCTCTGCCTCTGGCTAGAAGATCCTTGATTCGAGAGTTGCGAGTTTTTTTTTGTGGGTATCTGGGTTTTAGGAGAGGCGGTGTATGATTTTGGGTTTTGTTTTGTTTTGTTTTGTTTTAGAGTGATGCTTTTTCTTTAGAACAAAGTGGGTAGAGGATAGGGTTTTCAACTAGGGTAAATGGGTCATTCCGAAATTTTGGGATGTAAATAGGGTTTTAAATTAGAGGAATATAATGTAAATAATTTGGGAGGATACGTCAAGTATTTGGGGCGAGCATAATAAATAGTTTGGGGGTGGTGAGTGTTTATGTTTGTAATAAGTCGTACATTTTTAACTTTACTTTTTTAAAGGATAGAAATGATTTAGGGCGAGATAGGTAAGTGTTTGGGGTGATTAATAGGAATAGTTGGGGGCCAGTGGTTTTATTTATACCGAGACATATATTTTTTACTTTTTTTTGGAGGATGGAAATGATTTGGGGCGAGAGGTGTTGTTTGGGTCGAGTATTATAAATAATTTCGGGCGAGTGTTTATGTTTTGGCCGAGCAGCACATTTTTTGACTTTATTTTATTGTTGTATTTTAAATGTTAATGTTATCTATTTTAGTTATATTGTATTGTGATTTCAAAAATAAAAAAAACATATAACATAATATTGTTAATACAAATAACCATACTAAGTGGAAAATAACTTAACGCACCAAAAAAATATTAAATTATATTGTCATTACATATAACCATACTAAATCAGAAATAACATAACACACCAAACTAACATAACATAATATTGTTATTACAAATAACCATACTAAATGGGAAATAACATAACACACACAAAAAAATATTATGTTGTTATTTCAAATAACCATACTAAATAGGAAATAACAACACACCAGACTAACATAACATAATATTGTTATTAGAAACAATCATACTAAAATGGAAAATAACATTACACACCAGACTAACATAACATTATATTGTTATTACAAATAACCATACTAAATGGGAAATAACATAACACAACAGACTAACATAACATAATAATGTTCTTACAATAACCATACTAATTGGAAAATAACATAACACACCAGACTAACATAACACTAGAGTTTCTTGATAAGGATGGCTTAGAGGCAAATTATCGTGCTCCACCTCCTCTTGATTTGGCATTTATTCACTAGCAAAGGCGACGGCGGCTTGATAAGTTCGATCAATGTCGGTATCACTCCAATCTTCGTCAATGTCGATGGGGTTGGGAATGTAGTCACCAAAACGAAGGAGTATTTCCTTGTTGTGAGAATGGATGGACATTGGCGTCATCATCGAGTACTAAGCTCTTCCCCTTATCGGCTCAACGAGAACGAGAAGAACCTCCACAACTTGTCATTTTCTTATATAGATTAACTTAACACAAAAAAATAAGAAAGAGCAGTAAGCTAAAGTAGGAATTTAAATTTAGATTAAATAGAAATTAAGAAATATGTTTGTAATTATAACATTAAACTTAAAACTTTAAGTTTAGGGAGGCTTGATAATTAAAGGAGTTTAGTAAATCACTAGATTTGCAAGAAGAACAATGTAGAATAGAGAGATTATAGAAGAGTTGATAATTTATTGTGAGAGAAATGAGTTAGGAAAGAGGGGTATTTATAGGAGTGAAAAAAAAGGTGGCAGAACCATCAGTTTTGGACTAAACCGGCCGGTTTCGGTTCAAACTGGCAGTTTTATCCAACGGTCAGTTCATCTTGAACGTTGATGATTAACAGTCACTTGATCACGACCGTTGATTTCAAAAGTGACTTTGACCACTCCCAATGAATACATTTGACTAGTTGAACTACCAGTCTGAATCGACATATTTTTTAATTTCAAACTGACGGTTTGAACCGCCAGTGTTTGGTTAAAAAAGTATAAACCGGAATTGGACCGCCTTAATGGCAGTTCTAGTTCTACTATTTGTTCGTACCGTGGTCAATGATTACCCCAACCATTGACCGCCAATTTGAACCATCGGTTTGGCCAACTGGGGCAAACTGGTGGGCATGTCTAAACATAACATAATATTGTTCTTACAAATAACCATTCTAAATGGGAAATAACATAACACACGAGACTACTATAACAATTATTATTACAAATAACCATACTAAATGGGAGATAATAAACACACCAAACTAACATAACATAACATAACATAACATAACATAGGAAATAAAATACTAGAGCAACCAACACATGACCTACATCCCAACTTATTTAAAACCCTCATCAAGAACTTTAATTTCTCCACCATAGTATTTTCATTTTCGCTCGCAGTGGCTCCTTCTCAAATGCGTTACAGGGTCTTATGATTGGACATCCGTGTCAGTTAGATAAATGAAAGATTAAAGTAGATGTATCTTATATTGGAGGGAGTGTGGAACTTACAAGTATGAACTTATTTTTTATGTTGTGATCTCCATTCACGTAATTGTAGTCGATACTCTCTCCAAACCTAATTATTCCTGGGGTACTGATCATTTCGTTTTACCGCATATACTGTTCTTGAAGTTGAGATATCATTTTTTTCGACATCATCTGAACAAATTGAAACCCTATAGTCATGAATTATTATCTCTTGTGTTTAATCAAAACTATCTCTTGGAGGTGGTAGTCCCCCATTGGGATTCCACTCACCTGTGCATTTTCTAACTATTGGAAACTCAAGTAGAGTTTTGTAATTTGTTGTGTCCAATAACCCTCATCTCCATTATAGTAACCGTGACCAATTATACCAACTGGAGGCATCTCATGCTCGTCGGGAAAATTGCTTTTTTGGACCATTATATTGTCCACTTTCCAATTTTGGACCAAGATATTGTCCAGTATCAAAACACATACACGAAGTTGGCAAAATAATCAAAAAAAATCCAAAATTATCATGTTCGGGCTGGATTGCTGACGTGGCAGGATTAGATATTTTCTTATCATTTTTCATTTAATTTTAAATATTAAATGAATGTAAAAAATCAATTTTGCCCTTTTCATTTATTTTTTTTCCTTTATTTATTTCTTTCAAAAAACCTAGACACCTCATTTATAATTTTGCCTTCTACCCCTCTCAGACCCTTCGTCCTCTTCATATTTCTCTCCTCCCTCTCCCTCCTCGCCTCTCTCTATAATCACCGCCCCCATCCCCAACCACCACCGCCGCACCCGATCGTCTCCCGTCGGACCTCAAGATCCGACCCGGCTACTCCTCCTACGACGCCTACCTTCAGCTTTGAAAACGATCGAGGGAGATCGTTATTATTTCTTGAATGGCCGCCTTGACGGGGATTTGATGGAGCGGCAGCGCTGGTGGTGGTCGCCCAACTCTGCTGCAGGTCCGCCGCCACACGCCGCCGCGTTCGCTGCTCGAAAGGTTCTCCGACTTCCTATGCCGGCGCCTCCCAGATCCAGCTGTGGGCTCACTCCGCCACCGAATCATCGCCACGGCGGTCGATCTTCCTCAGTTTATGAGAGGCGGCATCAGATACGACGATTAGAACATCTTCGTCCTTAAACAGGGCCAGCGCCTTCGATGTGGTGGGAGGCATTCCAGTGGATCTGGACGGACAACTAGCAGACAAGGATTTCCTCCTCCGCGTACTTTAGCATGAGCGGCACCTACGCGCCGGCTCGTGGCCGGAACTGGCCCTAAGCGTGTAACCACGGTGATGCGTGGACCAAGTCGTCGGTCCACAGCCTTGGCCAACAACAAACAGCGTCAGCCACCACTTCACCCATCTCGACGGCGTCGAGGTTGTGAAGGTTGAATTATACCAACAAAGTATAATTCTAGCACTTTGCCAATCAATTCCAACTCTTGAGAGTTTGAATTGAATCAGATCTCAAAATCTTAAATTTACGTAAATTCCAACTCTTGAGAGTTTGAGTTTGGATTGGTAATTTGCTCAGAATGTTCAAATGGGTTTGTAATTTGGATTGGTTTATATTATTATTATTATTATTATTATTATTTATTATTATTATTATTATTATTATTATTATTATTATTATTATTATTATTATTATTATTATTATTATTATTATTATTATTATTATTATTATTATTATTATTATTATTATTATTATTATTATTATTATTATTATTATTAGCGAATTTGAGATGTATGTGATGTTTTTGTTCCAAATTCTGTTGAGTTATTGGGTTTTATAAATCTCCAGGAGTTGTGTTTGTTCAATTTTAATAATTTAGGAGCTAAAATTTAAGGTTCATAGTTAAAAAAAATGATTTTCTAGAAATCCGAGCTGCCGCCACATCAATTCACCGGTTTTCGCCCACCGGATTGCCTAGTCGAGGATCGAAGGGGGAGGGAGGAATTCTGATTTTTTGACAGTGAAGAAAAATGAGGGGATGGAGAAAAAGGTTGCATCCAAAAAGGAAGAAAGGAAAAAATATTAAATGGGAAAGAAGGGCAAAATTAATTTTTTATATCCATTTAATATTTAAAATTAAATGAAAAATGATAAGAAAATAACTAATCCTGCCACGTCAGCAATCCAGCCCGAACATGATAATTTTGGACTTTTTTTGATTATTTTGCCAACTTTGTGTATGCATTTTGATACTGGACAATATCTTTGGTCCAAAATTGGAAAGTGGACAATATAATGGACCAAAAAAAGCAACTTTCCCCATGCTCGTCTTCATCTTGAAAGTGGTTAGCCATTAGTTTTTTATGTTTGAAAAAAAGTAATG
This sequence comes from Phtheirospermum japonicum, assembly GCA_014905375.1. Lineage (NCBI taxonomy): Eukaryota > Viridiplantae > Streptophyta > Magnoliopsida > Lamiales > Orobanchaceae > Phtheirospermum > Phtheirospermum japonicum. The sequence goes on along the minus strand of BMAC01000319.1, from coordinate 826,187 downwards.
GGAAGAGACTTGATAATGACTTCTCAAGTGTTTTAAGTAAATATTTATAAACAGAGTTAGCACTCATCAAAATTAATTTCATAACTAGTAGATTTACTTACTCTAGGGGCGAGAGGTGTACATAATTTGGGGAAAGAGGTTCATTTCCTCTGTCAATTCTACTGTTATCCTTACTTTAGACACATGACATTGCTGCTGTTCACCTACCTCATTGGGTTACTGTTTTGCAAGTAATTGTGGTGTTTGTCTAGTGTTTTTAATTAGGATTTTATGTTAATTTTAGTAGTTTTTTAGTCGAGTTTTGTTAGGTTTTCACTTGTTTTCTCATTTTGTTGTTCTTTTCGTGTTTCTTGTTGATTTTATACTTAAAAATGGTTAAATGAGTTCAACTAATTTGTGGATGGGGGTTATTTTTTGTTAGGTTTTGACAAGAAGGCAAAAAGAAGGTGAAAATTGGCCCTTGGCTCGAGCCAAGGCGAGTCCCGCGCACAGCTGCTGCCTCGGC
>BMAC01000319.1:784664-807258 GCA_014905375.1 Phtheirospermum japonicum | reverse complement strand
GATATATTAGCATTTATCGACCCTAATAAAACAGATTGCCCCAAATATCATACTACTCGACCCAAATAATTATCGCCTCTCACCCCAAAAAAATACTCAAATCCAAGATATTTGTATTTTTCAACCCTAATAAAAATGATCGCCCCAAATATCAAACTACTCTACCCAAAAAAATATCACCCTCTCATCCCAAACATACAAAAATATACTTGGGTCTACCCAAATAAAAATGATTGCCTCAAAATATTAGACTACTCTACCCAAAAAATTATCACCTCTCGCCCCAAACATACAAAAAATATACTCCAAAATCAAATATTTGTATTGGTCGACCCAAATACAACTACTCACCCAAAATTATTAAAAAACTCAACCAGAATTTTGGTTAAAAATCTGACCTAGTTTCGACCAGCAAAAATCCCAAACAAAAAAGTAACAAAATTCAGGTGGCTAATTTGAAGGTATCTCAGGGTCCGAATGGCGTGTTCCATGCGGAAAGATGGTGTCGCTTTTTTTTTAAAACCCTTTTAGCATTGATAGCCTCCCCACTTATCTTCCTTTTCCATTAGGCCCCCTTCTCATAGGTTTTCTCAAACATTTCTCCACCAGAGAAAACGACAAATATGAGAAAAATAGTTTATGTTTTGATGGCGCCGGAGAAGATGAAAAATATAAGAAGATAAGATTAGTATATGATTGATATTTTTTACGGGAAGGATCTTAGTGTTTGGGTTGATCAAGAGAAGTATATATTAGACCTTTCAAGATCCAACGTGGGTATAAAATATATTTTCTTTATTAATTAGTATAAAAGAGTCTTGCCTTACAAAAATATGCATTTTGGATGATTTCCTATATTTCTTTACCCATAGGATACCTTTGTAAATAGGTCGTAGATATTGACACCCTTTTTTTTTTAAAATAAGAATACCTCAATTAAAAAAAAATTAAAATGCCTAAATTACCCATAAAATAAACACACCTCACAAATAATTTTTCATCTTTACCATCCTCCACCTTCACTTTGCCGCCGCCATCGGACCGAGATCCACACTGAAGATGATGAAAAGGCAAAAAAAAAGTGGTCTTAACATAAAATACATGTTCGAAAGACAGATGCGAATACCCTTTTTATAGGAAAAAAATGTGAACATCATTGCATTACTAAGTTTGAACACATGAGGTGTGTTTAATATTCCTGATTTGAACACTCCCATTTTTTGTTTCCTTTTCTTTTCCATTGACGCCGAAATTCGTTGCTTGCCTTTCACCACTCATCATTGGATCTAGGCAAATGAGAGACTACGTGAGAAGGTCTGGGCGCTGAGCGGTGGTCGAAGGGGGACAAGAAGGGGCCGCGGAGCGACGACCATGGTTGGAAGAGATTCCTAAGCCTCAAGTTCTGTTGGTCAAAGGGGCCGCATTCTTTTCATCTTCTTCAACCGAAAAATTATTTAGTGTGTGTTTTTGTGTGTGATTATGTATGTTGTGTGTTTAGAATGTGAGGGTAAATTATGACTGAAGGTTAATTTTGATAGTTTTATATTTTTGGGGTGCTCATAATCTTTTGAGGTGACAATATTCACATCCTTATAACTATTCAATTTAATTATTTGAAAACAGGTAAACAACCTAACATCCTAACTAGTTCTCTGAACTTTTCTTCGTCTTCGAGTAGTCTTGTTGAGATTCATTATTTGTGCCTTCAAGAAGAACCAAGAATTTTTGATAATATTTTACATATTTGTATTTAAAATTGCTTATATGTGTCTCATGTTGTAATAATAATCTATTATTTTTTAATTAATCAGGGTCTGTTTTGACTAACATTCGTTTGAATTCTAAATTTTGTTATTCGAAATTTTTTGGGTATTCAAGATTTTGTTAATACTAAAAATTCTTTTTTGCTATCAGACTTAGGGTATGCTTGGTTGAGCTGATTTGAAAAGTTGATAGTTTGTTGCTGATAGTTTATGACTGATAGCTGATTGCAAAATGCTGATTGGCAAACTAGCTAATTGAATGTTAATTTACCAATATTGACATGATTGAAAGATATAAAAAATAACATACATAAAATCAAGAAAAGTATAATAATAAATAAATAAATTTAGAAATAAGTAATCATTAAAAAATATTTAAAAAATTACGAGGAAATGAATATAAACAATGATACCAAAATATTATATTGATAAATAAAGAAAATTCTTATGGATAAAATTAATATTTATGTAAAACCGTAAAATATATGTTAGTATATGAAATTCAATGTTTTATAAATGTACAATAATAAATAAAGATTTTCTAAAATAATATAACTAATAATACAAAAATAATTATTTTGATAAATAAATAATTCATTATGTCTAAAATAATTTTTATGTAGAACTATAAGATAATTTGTTAGTATATAAAAAAATATTTTATAAAAGAAAAGGATAAAATTAAAATTTTCTCCAGTCATCTATCAACTGATTAGAAAAAGTTACGAATTATAACTTTTTCTGAAATGAGCTTTTTAGGCCTAATCAGCTATTAGAAAGTGATAGAAATCTTTACCAAGCACAATAAAAGAGTTGACTAAGAGTGAATAAGCTATCAACTTCTCCGAACCGCAACCAAGCGGCCTCTTAGAATCAATTATTTTTTTACTATAAATGTCAAATCATATCTGAAAAGTGGATAATAATATATTATTATATTGTCCTTATTGTCAAATCTTGTCTACAATGTGAATGATATTGTATTATTATATTATATTTAGTAATATTTAATTATATGTGTCAATAGGATAATATATGATAGAGATTAGGTGAAATAGATTGCTGGTTGAGTATTTGAGTTTTGAGTTTCAGAACAAACGAGTATCCGGTATTCGAAACGTTAAGGCAAACAGCCCTTGGGGGCTGTTTGGACTAATGTTTCATTGGGATTTCAAAAACTTGATATTTAGAATTTTTTAAATAGTAAAAATCATTGTTTGTTGTAGGATTTAGAATTGTTTACTTTTTATTGTAAATGTCTGAAAAGTAAATGATAAGGTATTATTACATTGTATTTAATATCAAATCATGTTTAAAAAATGAATGGTGTAATATTATTATATTATATTTACTATTATTTAATTATTTAATTAATATAATAATAATAGAATAAAAAAGATCAATATATAAATATAATAATATATAATAGAGGTGATGTGTAAATAGTTATCGATCGAGAATTAAAAAATTAAGAGTTATAGACCAAACATGGCCTTGCGGATCTTCAGACCTAGTGTCGACCATCTTATGATATAAGAACATCCTTTAGGTCAACAATCCACCCAAGCTGCAAAACATCTTATACAATGTTTATGAGCTTGATGCGACCAAAAAGACTGGTGCCTCAAGAATATGGGGTACTGACCTGAAATATGAAGTCAGCGACCTAAATAGATTCAAATAACGTCACATCGATCTGATTGACCTCCAATATCCTCCTGGCGACCTAATCGATCCTGCAAAATAAAACCTAAGCCAAGGCGGTGGGCAGCCCCGGCGTAGGCTCTCCGATACTTAAGTTAGTGGGAGATTCGAGGTTCAATAATGCACAAGATCAAATCAACTTAGTGTAAGGAACGAGGCCTGAGTCCTCTTTAAAGCATAATTTTTCGGGACCCCACAAGACAACCCATATTAGCCCGTTAAGGCCCAAAACCATAAAGTCCAACACTCAACGCCGAGCTACCACTCATCGCTGAGCTGGTATAATAGTGCCTGCATCATAAGAGCTCGCCTCTTCTAAGGAATCACTAGTGCAGAAACTGCATTCTAAAACAGAACATCCTGGTACATCTAGAAGGGTATTTAAAATACTGTTCTGGATTAGACTTTCCAGAACGGTTTTTGAAATTACCGTTCTGGATTGACAATTTTCCAGAACGGTATTCAAATACCGTTCTGGAATGTATACATTCCAGAACGGTTATTGAAAAACCGTTCTGGATTATGAGTCAGTCCAGAATGATATTTAAATAACGTTCTGGAAAGTGTACAATCCAGAACGGTATTTTAATACCGTTCTGGAAAGTGTGTATTCCAGAACGGTATTTATAAAACCGTTCTCAAATGTCTTGGTCAATTTAATGCCGCGTAAATAAAAAATTTTTGCCGCCCATATTTTTACTTTCCAGAACGGTATATTTAAAACCCTTCTGGATGTATTCGCCGATACATAACGGTAAAAAAATACCCTTCTTGAAAGTTTACGATACAGAACGGTATTTGAAATACCATTCTCTAAATATTGCCGAAACAGAACGGTATTATAATTAACGTTCTGGAATGTTATTCAATCCAGAAGGGTATTAAAAAACCGTTCTTGAATACCGTTCCCTAAATATTGCCGAAACAGAACGGTATTATAATTACCATTCTGTATTGTTATTCAATCCAGAAGGGTATTAAAAAACCGTTCTTGAATATCTTTCTAAAAAAATAAAATCCAGAACAGTATTTTTAATAATACCGATCTGAAATTTATTTACCAATTTGAAATATTTTACAATTTCATCAAGCAAAAGGAGCGGGAAAATGAATTATATTTCACACTCTCTTTACCAAAACCCGCCTGCTCCAATACACTCTCTCTCTCTCTCTCCAAATCGATCGAAACCCCAGCCCTTCTGCAACTTCCTCTCCCACCTTACGGGCATGTCAAAACCAGTACCCGCCATGGCGTTAGAACAAACCGTAGTGCTGAAGAACACCCTTCTCCTCCACCAAAACCCTCGTCCAATTTCCTCCTTCCCATTTCTTTCCCTAAACCCTAAATCTTCGAGAACTTCAGCTTCAATCGCGCGCATAAAATGCTCGTTCGATAACAATGGCAGCAATTATGCCGCGACCACCAACAGCGGGCTTTACAAGTACGAACGATTCACGGCGGCGGGCCGCAGTACCCTAGGCCGGCGGAGATTCAGTGGAAGAAAGAGCTCTGCAATTCGGTGCAGCTTATCGGCGTAATTGGGGCTCCCGTTCAAATCAAGCATCTCCCTTCCGGGAAGGTTGTGGCTTGGTCTCGGCTAGCCGTGAAGAAATCCCAAACTGACACACTTTGGTAATTTAATTTAGTTATTTATTTGTTTTCCTTTTTCTTTTTTTTTATTATCATCTTTTTATTTTATATTAGTAGTGTTGTTTTTGTGTGATGAGGATGGGAAATTAGATCAATTTTGAGTACTTGTGTTAGACTAGGTAGAAGCAATCCCAATTTTAAAGTCTCTCATTTATAAGAGTGTTTGCAGATAAAAGCTAAAAGCTGAATATATTGCAAGTATTTGTTGAATAAGTTGTAAAAATTCTTTATTTGTGTTATGAATTAGAAATCCAGCAAATCCAGCAACTATCTATCCAGGAAGTGGCTCCGAGCCCGGAGATGCCACCTGCTTCGAGCAAGTCGGTTAGGCTTCCTTTGAGGCCCGGGAAGGGTGTTAACGGTATCAGGTGTATCGTGAAGGCCAACCACTTTTTCGCTGAGTTGCCCGACAAAGACTTGCACCAGTAAGATGTGAGTTGTTCGTATTAAGCGATCTCTGTGATTTTGTTATGTTGGTCGTTTCTGCTTGTGATTGACTTCTTTTTTTATTTTTCTTTAAATTTTGGGCAAAAAAAGGTTTCAATTACCCCTGAAGTGGCATCGCGTGGAGTTAATCGAGCTGTGATGGAGCAGTTAGTGAAACTGTACAGGGAGTCTCATCTGGGAAAAAGGTTGCCTGCGTATGATGGGAGAAAGAGTCTATACACTGCTGGACCTCTGCCATTTGTGTCGAAGGAGTTCAGAATAACACTTATCGATGAAGAAGATGGACAAGGCGGTCCCAGGTTCTCTAAGACTCTCTTTGAGATTTATTTATTTATTTATCCTGAGTTAATAAAATTTTAAAAATTGTGTGCAGGCGAGAGAGGGAGTTCAAGGTGGTGATCAAGTTTGCGGCACGTGTTGATTTGCACCATTTAGGCATGTTCTTATAGGGTAAGCAAGCTGATGCCCCACAAGAAGCTCTTCAGGTGTTGGACATTGTTCTGCGTGAACTTCCCACCTCCAGGTAATGATGAATAGTTTAGTATATTTGAATCGCTCAACTTTTTGAATCCCAAGTCATCCGTGCTTGTTTGCGATCTATTTTCTGAGTCTTAATCTGTCTGTTATTGATTATAGCACACGGATTGGCTATGTTGGGCATGTTTAGTTTTTGTCTTTGTTCTATCAGTATTGATGAAAAGTTGATTGTTTTATTTGCTAATGACAAACATTATTTTATTAAGCTCAAATATACTATTTATTTTATTTGTTTTAAATTCTGTGTTCTTGTAATATGCATGTATTTCGATGTGCCTCTGAACTCTATATTACCGTAAAGTAATAGTGTGGTGATTTAATTACTATTTGTCTTCATTTAATTCTCGTTTGGAGCATAATTGGTTCTTTTCTAAACTAGTTGTTTTGTGTTTATATTGTCTTTGCAATTTGAATTTTTATTGGCTTCAGATTTCCAGATAAAATCAGAGGAAACTTAGCAGCAGCAGCTGTTGCTTGGAACGTTAACACAACTGTAAGTGATTATTTGGATTTCTATCACTGAAAATCAAATTAATTTCCACATTCATATATCGCTTCTTATATGAATGAAACATGTAGGTTTTGCGTCCTCGCATCATTGGTCGTTGACTGTGTGGCCTTTGTGACGATATCTAATATTCTAAGCTAAACATGATTTGTTAATTATGATTACAATCTGCATTATTTCTTGACATTGCTACTTCTTAATTGGGTTATCAAASAAAKTCRAGGCTTTATTATTGAATTCACTTGAATAATGCCAAATATGAGAAGGATCACATGGTGACTGGAGATTTGGATGGTTTGAGATCTCAGTACATGAAAGTCAAAAGGAATTAAATGAGATATGGATTAAAAAACAATCTTAAGACTTGGTCAAATCAACCATTAATATTGAGATTTTCTTGTTCCACATTTTGGTCATAATATTACGCGTTATCAATCCAAGGCAGTGAAAGTATGGAACAAAACATTGACTAGTAAATCTGGGAACACAATAATAGTGTGGATTTACCATAACCATAAATTTTTGTTGTATTCGCTCATGTATTTTAGTAAAAGTCCATATTGCATGTGAGTAGTATAAAATGTTGTTGAGGACAATAAATACTAATCAATAAAATACCCTTAAATTGGAATTGCTCAACAATCTGGAGTTTTTTGTTTTTGTTTTCCCCTTTTGATCTTTCTGCGATGTTATTTACCTCGTACTAACTTTGTGCAGGTTGAGGTGGCCGTAAATGGCAAACCTCATAATCACGAAGAGTCTTCTACGATATTGGTTCATCTTTAATCATTTCCTGAGCTTGGGCGAGCAGGTTAGTTAATCCTAATCCGACGAGCATCGTAATATTTTTGTTTACTTTGATTCCTTGAAAAATAATTGAATTTTACAGGACATCATAGGCAAAACGGATGTCGAAATATTCTCCGGCGTAGGCGTAAAAGAACCTCAGGACTTCAAATGGGAGGTTCTAGAACGAGGACTGCCCGCGAAGAGAGAGATCACGTTCGAAACCAAGCTGTTCGGTTTGAAAACATTCTCAATCTATGTGGAGCCCGTTTTCAGCAAGACAGGCGAGACGATCGATGTAAATTACATGGGAATGGAAGTTACTGATCAGGTAAAAACTTTTATTTTTACGATACTAGGTTAATAGAAACCTGTTAGTAATTTTGAAAGAAAAGTGGAGTCATTCGTAATTTAGCTAAAATTCAGGGTACTTTTGTAATTATCCTAAATGCCACTGTTAAAACTATTTTCCATTTGAGCGCTTAATTCTATATGCATTTGTCTTGTCTCTTTTATCAGTCATCGAATAATTTGTTCTGATTATTACAGAAAGATCCCTGAGGTTTGACCTATTTACAAAACTCCCCAACTAACTTTGAAATTACAAAAAGACAAAAAAACAAAAGGGTATTATGAAATGATTTTTGCTTTTGAAGGGTTAAATGTAAGAAAAAATAAAACCTTATGAGTATTTTTTTAATTTTGAAAGTTAGCTGTGTTTTTTTTTTTTTGTAATTAGGTCAAACTTTGGGGGTCTTCTTGAAATAAACCCTATTTTGTTATTGAAACTTTTTTTTTTAATTTTATTTTGTATATTGTTATATTTATAAATTAATTTTATTACAGGTTAGAAATAGAGAGAAAATGGCAAAGCTTAGAGAAGAAATTGTTGTACAAAAAGCAAAGGAGACAGAGTTTAACAAAATAATCCACATAACAGGTTTAACTTGCTCCTCTCTCATGGTTATATATATGTATATTGATTAAGAAATAAAAATAGTCTCGTCATTTTTAACCTGTATTATTTTTTCTTTACAACAGAGGAATCGATGCTAGCGAAACAAATGCTGGCGACGATGTCTCACGAGATGCGGTCTCCTCTATCCGGAGTCATGAGCATGGCCGAGACTCTTTCGACCACTAATCTCGACAAAGAGAAAACACAACTTTTGAAAGTTCTGTTATCTTCTGGTGATTTAGTCCTTGAACTGATAAACAATATCATCGATCTTTCAAAATTCGAGTCACGTGCGACATTTTCAAATTAATTTTTCTTGTCAGTCTTGATATTTTTTTTAAAAATGGGAGTATTAAATTTGGATATTTTTTATCTTTTGATTCATGGAAAATGCCCTTTCTAACACAGGTTCATTGATTCTTCGTGAATTTTTTGACGGCTAATTTATGCATCTCAATAAACAGAAATATAATAACTAACACGATTTTTTGTGTTTCTTTAATGTAGACAGCCCTCGCTTGTGAGAAGATATTTATAGCTTTGTCTGAACTGAAGTGTTTAGCTTTATCTATGTGGAAATTCATTTCTCAGACAAAAACCTTTAACTTACAGGTGAAGAAAATTAATGAACTAAGTGAATGATACAACATTATCGGACTCTCCCAGGTGAAAATATAATTTTATCAAACCTCAGGGGTGTTTCTGTGATTCCGAAATTGCTCTGCATTTTATCAAACCTCAAATTTTTTTATTTTTTTTTTCTCCTTGAAATAAGTCAGTAAGAAAATTAATATTAATTTAAATAAGTTGCTTCTGCAATAATCATGTCGACTTGCTGCATGACATTCTATTCATGTTATTTCTGGTAATTAGCCTCTTAGCATGCATATTCTTATTTGACCAATTTCCTTTTACTTTTAATTTTGTGTGTTCGTCCTTGTTATTTTCACATTTTTTTTTGTTTTCCCTTTACTTAAACAGTTAAAGTGCCTGGCTTCTTTTCAGGCTTGCTGCAAATTGGCCTCCAATAGTGCAGATAGTTCGCCTGATATCCCGGGATCACATGAATAAAAGGTAATATTAAGCAAAACTCATTTCTTTGTACTTTTTATCTGTATACATATGTTGGGATTTGAAAATTTTACGTATTGTGATAGGCAATACGCTGGAAAGGCTGATTTTCTAGTTTTCTTGGCATTGAATCAGCACGGCTTTCTTGGACAGCTATTGGTTTGAAGAACAAATATCTCTGATTAAACCTTTTTTTRTATGTAACTTGTAGTGATCGTTGTTTTGAACACTTGATGAATATTGTGGTTTTTTTTGTTATTTTGTGTTGCTTTGAATGGATTGAAATATTGTATTTGGTGAAGTATATTTTTAATTGATATTTGATGTTTTAAATATTGTATATTTAAAGTTTTACATTTGGGAAAGATGAATACTAAAAATAGGCAAAACTTTCCAAAAATACACTAACTTTCCAGAACGGCATTTGAAAAAACCGTTCTGGTAAATTATGCTTTTCCAGAACGGTATTTTGAAATACCGTTCTGGAAATTACGGCTTTTCAGAACGGTATTTCAAAATACCGTTTTGAAAAGTATATCTTACTAGAACGGTATCTAAAAATACCGTTCTGGAAAGTCGCACTTTTAGAACGGTATTTTCAAATACCGTTCTGGTAAGTTATACTTTCTAGAACGGTATTTTAAAATACCGTTCTAGAAAGAGAGACTTTTCAGAACGGTATTTTGAAATACCGTTCTGGAAAGAGAGACTTTTCAGAATGGTTTTTTCAAATACCGTTCTGAAAAGTTGGACATTCCAGAACGGTATTTGAAAAAACTGATCTGGAAAGTGGCGGATAAGTATAGGATGGTACCATTCTAGAACAGAAAAATTATATTATAGAACAGTTTTTTTTTACCCTCCTAGAAAGTCTGCCAATCCAGAAGGGTAAAAAAAGGCGTTCTGGAAAGTCTGCCAATCCAGAACTATGTCACTACAAAAGGTACAAAAAGGCGTTTTGGATAGGCAGAATTACCCTTCTGGATATGCAGTTTCTGCACTAGTGAATAGCTCCTAGAGGAGAGGTCATCATAAATCCATTAATCCATCCATAGCTATTGGAGATGAGAGAATTATTGGTAAAGAGAGAATAACAGATGCCCATAATCCATGATAAAGAGAGAGATATAGAGGGCTGTAGAGAGAAGGCCAGAGAGAGAGAGCCTGAGATATGATGATATTAAGCTTGAGAAATAAGGGCCTGAACCCCCTATTTATAAGATTATTGAGACTTATCCACCAAGCAATATGATTCCTTCATAAGGTGGGACTAAATCTCCTAATTATACCCAATCTCCATAATTAGAAAATATTCTCATATTAGGATTCTTACTTCCCATAATCCCATAATAACCATAAAATCATATTACCATATACCTAGGACCTAGAACCTTCCATCCTTTCGTTACTTTCTTACCATATATAACCAAGCCAACATTGTGTGCCGTATCAACTAGTCCCCCATATTCTGGCTGATTGAGGTACGAAATTAGGTAGAATATATAAGAAATAAAGATAAAAAGCCATAAGTCATTTACTCGACCCAAAATTGATCAGCCAAAAAGTCATTCCATACCATAAACAATAGCCATGAAATATTACTTAAGCATCGCCCTATAACCATAAACAATTTTCTTAGCTCGCCAAGACCCCATATCATAATCCATAATAGCCCAACTCTCAATACCGAGATGTTATAATACCATTTACCTGATAAGAGCTTGCCACCTTACATAAGAGCTCGCCACTCTTATATGAGAGATCATTGTCCCCACAAACAGCTCGCCCTCCTCGCAGAAGGATTGCACCTTCTAGAAGAAGAGGCCACTTACTAAATCCACACAACACTTGCATGTTATTGACCTAAGATACGGTGGTTGAGAGAAATCACCATACACCATAGTAAACCAGAACCATATAAAACCACATATGACAAAAAAAAAAAACCATTCAGTCCCCCAAGTTTGAATAATTTGAACCAAATAAAACACTTACACCATGCACAAACCACAGTGATTGAGAAAAATATGTAAGTCAAACATATCTTCCCCAGAAGCGACCTCAAATATGTAAATCGAACATATTCAAGGTCGTGAATGAGCATGTAAGATAATATGTTCTCCCACTAAACCATTTATTTGCCACATCCATAGAAACCATAAAATCATAAGAATGTCGTAAAGTGACCCAAAATTTCCATTATTCATTATAAATGGGTGTCCGCCCCCAAGGGTTCGAGAAAATCCATCACGGACCTATAGAAGCGTCGGTCCATAACAAGAATAAATAATAACACGAAATATGATCCCATTATCCAGAGAGATAGGCATAATACTTTCTCAACTGACAAATATTCCAGCTTCTCGGTAAAGCTTGACCATAGACGATTAAGAAAACCACTTAGTTCCTCGAGTTAATGCAATCAGGCAATACAACCAAGTTACTTAATATATTAAGTCCCCCATGTTAAAGTAATGCAAACAAGGTAGCACAACTAAGTCTCATCAAACCAAAACCAAACAAGGCATACGATGCGAGCAAAAAAACTGCTAAGTCACAACATCACATAATTATATTAACACAAACGTTACCACGTAACCAATCACTTTTAAAAGCACATAATCAAAGACATAAATAAAATGTAAGTCAAACATGCTCTTCACATAAACAAAGCATCCAATAATATGTAAATCAAACATATTCAAAGACAAAAATTGCAAAGTGCATGTAAATCAAACATGGTCTCTACAACAAAGGATATGTAAGACCATCCATCCATTACCATACCCAATAAAAGCATCAGCTAATAACCATGTCCATAAACCATCGCCGACCTAATGAAAGCGTCGGCCCATAACTACGTCCATAAACCATCTCATCCATATAAATCATAAAACCATCTCCCATAATTTATTACTTAAGCATCATTCCATAACCATTAATACCAACGAGCCTTTGATGAGAAATAAAGCACATAAACCCATAAAATATAAACCATAAAGACATCATCGACCTACAATAGGTCGGCCAAAAAACCATTGCATCCATAAATTATCGCCGACCTGACACAAGTTGGCATATTGAATCAAGCAAAAATTATATTAAACTACATATCACACCAAGTAGAACCATGTAAACCAAAACCATATTAAATCATAAGCGACCGGGATAAGATTGTAATAGCAAAGGCGAAGTCACGGGCAAAGGCCGCTGCTGATAATAAAATTGAGGTCGCAAGAGAAAAGTTGAGGTCGCAAGAATAAAGTTGAGGTCGCAGAGAACATGTTAATCAAACATATACTCCATAACTTAGATCACAAAACAATCAATCCATAAACCATCGATTAATACGACGTAACCAAACTTGAGACCAGACCTTAAACATTTAAACCGAATCACACACCACAACCATTTAAACTGACCCAAATAAATTTTATCAAATCAAGTAAACCATATTAAATTGCATAAACCAGCTATTCCCCCATGTTCTAGCTAAAAAATAAGTAAGGTAGAAAATAGGAAACCGTCCCCTTCATTCAAAGAGCGTACCTGATACGTATTTATGCCAAAGGTAAAATCTTACCTCCCCTTTAATATCCAAACGTGCGACCTCTTTATTTTCAGGTAGCAAAATTCCATGATCTAATCTCCTTGAATATTTGGACACGCGACTTAATATATAGCCTTAAATACTGGCGACTCTCATCGTGTTGAGTTGTCCATCCCCAAGTTAGATTTCGGGCAGCAAAATAAATTAACCCTTCAAAACCAACATCAATACCAAACCATATACCATAACAATAATCTCGATATAAATCCATTAAACCAAATAAACCATTTAAGCCAAAGAAATAATATTAAACCAAATTGACCAAATGAATCATGTTAAATAAACCATATAACCATATTATTTCAATTAAACCACATTAAAATATATCCATATTTTTCAGAGAACTTAAGAAATTAAATAAGTCCACTAAGTCAAGAATTCAACCACACGGGATCAAGTAAAACATACGCATATCCTCATAAAATCAAACCACATAAAATCAAATAACCCATACGCTTATCCCAATAAATCAAATCAATAAGCAAGTCCGCCATATGTAAACCAAATCAATCAACCAAACCATACCATCCCCATTTAAACTCACCAAACCATCACAATTTATACCTATTATTGACGTACATGACCCCAATTTGCATATTTTTGATTTTAAAGTAAAAGAAAATAAATACTTATCTTGGATTTTGGTGATTTTGTTGCATTTGGTTGACACGCGACCTTATCTCCTTAGACTTCGAGCAACAAAATAAATTAACCTTGAATATTTGGGCACGCGACCTCATCGCATTTGTTCGAATTGATCATTCTCGGGTTAAATTCCAGGCAACACATAGAGTAACCCTTAAAACCAAAATTAATACGAACTAAACAGGTAGATCTGCACTCAATCCGTTAGTATACGATCATAAAAATAATCGATAAGTAAGATGCGAGCGTCGCAACCCTTACTCGAGCCCATAGACATGCACTCAATCCATTAGTATAAGAACATAAAAATAATCTATAAGTAAGATGCGAGCATCGCAACCCTTACTCGAGCCCATAGACCTGCACTCAATCCGTTAGTATACGAACATAAAAATAATCTATAAGTAAGATGCGAGCATCGCAACCCTTACTCACGCCCACAGACCTTCCAACTCAATCTTCACCATTCAGATTTAACCACTATATCTCGTATATATTATATCTAAAACCCAACTTCATCCAACGGTTAGATTGTGCGTGATTTAATTTTTAAAGAAGTTAGACAGACAATTTTGATAAACAGGATCATATTCAAATCTCCACTGTTCAGATTGAACTTTATTATGCGTGGAATAATATATCAAAACTTGCCTTGGTCCAACGGTTTTATTGTGCACAATCGTATTTTAAAAAACTCTGCAAAGAATTTTCCAAAAATAAAATCTACTTTGTTTGAAAATTTATATATATTTCCTCGCATCTCAGAATACAATCTCCACCGTTCAAAATGCAATTCAATAGGTCCTTGAGGTTTTGCAAAAATTATAACGCGATCCAACAATTGAAACGTAAGAAAATGGTTTTTCAAATTTATAACGCAGTTAGATTTTAGACCTACGAAAATTGTGTATTCTCACATCTTTTGCTCAAGGTTTCGATGTCCCTCTTTCCCACAGACGACACCACTTGATGTTACCATAAAGATTGGTGCCTTAAGAATATGAGGTACTGACCTAAAATACGAAGTCAGCGACCTAAATAG
The DNA here is from genome assembly GCA_014905375.1 of Phtheirospermum japonicum. Lineage (NCBI taxonomy): Eukaryota > Viridiplantae > Streptophyta > Magnoliopsida > Lamiales > Orobanchaceae > Phtheirospermum > Phtheirospermum japonicum. The sequence goes on along the minus strand of BMAC01000319.1, from coordinate 792,536 downwards.
CTTCAAATAACGTCACAGTGACCTGATTGATCTCCAATAGCCTCCTGGCGAACTAATCGATCCTGCAAAATAAAACTTAAGCCAAGGCGGTGGGCGGCACTGGCGTAGGCCCTTCGATACTTAAGTTAGTGAGAGATTCGAGAGCTCAATAGTGCGAAAGATCAAATCAACTTAGTGTAAAGAACAAGGCCTGAGTCCTCTTTAAATCATAATTTGTCGGGACCCTACAAGACAACCCATATTAGCCCGTTAAGGCCAAAAACCATAAAGTCAAACACTCATCGCCGAGCTGGTATAATAGTGCCTGCATCATAAGAGCTCGCCTCTCCTAAGGAATATCTCCTAAAGGAGAGGTCACCATAAATCCATAAACCCATCCATAGCTATTAGAGATGAGAGAATTATTCGTAAAGAGAGAATAATATATGCCCATAATCCATGATAAAGAGAGAGATATGGAGGGCCGGAGAGAGAAGGCCAGAGAGAGATGAGAGCCTGAGATGAGATGATATTAAGATTGAGATATAAGGGTCTGAACCCCCTATTTATAAGATTATTGAGACTTATCCACCAAGTAATAGGACTCCTTCGTAAGGTGGGACTAAATTTCCTAATTATACCCAATCTCCATAATTAGAAAATATTCTCATATTAGGTTTCTTACTTCCTATAATTCCATAATAACCATAAAATCATATTACCATATACGCCAGTACCTAGAACCTTCCATCCTTTCGTTACTTTCTTACCATATATAACCAAACCGACATTTTGTGTCGTATCAGAGCTTATATGCTCTTCAAGTTATTTAGTAAATTTTGAGTTTATAAATTATATAAATAAACTTACTTAAGAGCTTATAAGATCCAAAGAAACTCCACCCTAAACTTTTTTTTTTCCTTTTACATATTATAAGCTCTTTTATATTTAACATATTAAAACAACGAGAAGTCTTTTTCTTATTTGAACGCAGCTCTGATTCCATTACTCTTTTAAAGTTTATGAGTCCACTTAACAAGGCAGTCCTTATCCTAGCTGAACCTAAAAGCTTATTTCAGGAGAAAGTTCCATAGATTAGTTAGATTGAACATATCACCACTTGAAATTATACGTACGGACGGCGCTAAGTCGAGCGCCACCTGCAAGAGGAAGAGCCATGTAAGTGGGAAACTTCATTTTTGTCTATTATGTTGGCCACTTTCCAGGAAAGATACGTGATGTTGGATAGCATCAAATCACATCTTTTAAGTTCGCAAATTCATTAAATAAGGTACAAAAAAAGCCCGACCGGGCTTCTATGCTTACGTGGCATGACCGAATAATTTCTTATCATTTTTTATTTAAATTAAATTGAGAAATTAAACAAACTTACCCTAAATACCATTTTTATTTTCATTTTCTTTATTCTTTTTTATTTTTCCTCCCATTCATCTCCCAGCCTCCCCCCCCCTACCCACCTCGTTGGGAAGTCTATAGATGGATATCTGAATTCTTGACTCTATTTTTAATCCTCGAATCTCATTCTGGTTGAATATCTCGAATAAAATATTTTCAAGAGTTTATAAATTCAATCATTTACCATAATAAGCTTTCTGTTTCTTCTATGGAAGAGTGACGTGCAACTTTATCTTTCTTCCCCATTTCTGGTTCATGTACTTCTATTAAAAAAAAGAAGAGTAAGAAATAGATAATGTGCTGCTTTTATTGATGACGACACATGCACTATTTGTGAATTGTTATAAAGTTGATTTCTCCAATTTGAGAAGGTTGAAATCTAAAACTTATATTGATTGTTCTTGGTTTTGGACATTTGGCCATACCAATCTTTTTTCTTTCAACCATGTGTAATGCATCCACTCGAAGCCGAGTCTTAACTCTTAAGACTAATTCGTATACAAGTTTATTAAAATCGTATTCTTTGAGTCGAATTGGTCGATTGGTCAAAGTAGAATTAAATTTGTCTTAATCAACCAAGTAAATACAATAAATAAGAAAAAGAAAAAGTAGTATGTTATAATTAAATTGATCAAGTTTGGCCTAAGAAGTAGGAACTATACTAATTGGGATCATCCGTAACTATTTCTTCTATTGACCGGGGTGGAGATTGAAGATTGAAGGTGACGGAAATTAACAAAAGACATCTTAGATCTATTTAATTTGATTCATTTGCTTTATCTATCAAGTCCACACCAGACACCTGTGTTGGCATTGTGAAAGCTTCAATGGTTGTTATTGAAATTAAGGCTAATTAAATGGTGCTTTAAATTGAGAGAGCGAAAAAACATGAGATTGATTATTGAAAAATGATCCTCCAAATTCATCTCCATCTCCAATCTCTGTAAAATACCCTCCGCTCAAGACGAAGGAGAAAAAAAAATAGTGAGAAGAGCGGTGCGCCACTGCATACGAAAGTGGCACCGTCCATCCGCCATCTTGTTCGTCGGCGATGTGAGACTCCGGGGCGGTCACGATTTTGAATGGGCCGCCCTCTCCTGCTCTCCTTGCTGGTAATTTGACAGTGCAGGCGGTTGTGAATGAGTAGGGAAGAAGATGCCCTTGATTGGGTTATGATAATTTCAGTTTGATTTTATTATTAGGCCCAAGTCTGATAATCGGGGCTTTTGATTTTTTTTGTTGGGAGTTGAATTGGAGGAAAAATAAAAAAGAATAAAGAAAATAAAAATGAAAGGGTATTTAGGGTAAGTTTATTTAATTTCTCGATTTAATTTAAATCAAAAATGATAAGAAATGATTCAGTCATGCCACGTAAGCATAGAAGCTCGATCGAGTTTTTTTTGTACCTTATTTAATGAATTTGCCAACTTAAAAGATGTGATTTGATGTTGGACAACAACATCACATACTTCTTATGCAAAGTGACCAACATAATGGAGTAAAAATGAAATTTTCCCCCATGTCGGCTAAGAGTTTATGTAGTAAAAAATTATGCATCACCACCTCCAGTCATACTAAAGTAAATATAAAAATCAAAAAATATATTTATGACGTTATTTCAGTCTAATGAACCATCATAACCTCTTCCTTTTTGATTTGCTTAACACCCTAAAAATATAATGCCTAATATTTTTAACGAAGTTAAACCGTAATTGAAAGATGAAGAGAAAAAAAATCAAAATCTTTCTCCAAATTATAATATATGTGTATATATATATATAGGGTTGGGTTTAAATGAAACTCTGTCAATATATGTGAACCTAGGGACCATTTAAGGCCGTAAAATTTTCCAATCTAATGGGTATCTTTGATTCCAATTTTGTGCTTCCAATATGGAAATTGAGATCTCACACGCTGGTCAAAACGATTCATAGGGTTAAATTAGTCCATAAAAAACACTATACAAATCCCGTCCATTATTTTTCGCGTGATAATTGGAAGATGAAAAGGCAAATATCATATCCTTCTCCTCGTAACCAAATATACATGCAAAAAAAGCTTCTGGGTAGGTGTGAAAGCCATAAAAAATTTATGCGGGCATTCATTCCAGACAACTACCCCTGAAATTTTCGACGGCGAGGTTCGAGAGGAAAGCTTGAGGTTTTTTGATGGAGAACGATGGACGGCGAACGCCACATTCTGGCGGAGCAGGTATATTTTCTACCGAATATTTCTGAAATTAATTGGATTAAAATTCACCCGCAGTTAGATAAGTAAATTTTTAGCGAACTGGAAGCACTCCGATGTACTTCATCTCTTCAATTTTGATCGTCCTATTTTTAATTTTTTTTAATTGTGCGCCCCAAGAAATAGGGTTCGTCGGCGGTGGTTTGGGGTAAAACTATTTTTTGCGAATTCCGTTTCAATTCATTGTAACTCTCCATTTCGTGGGCGCATTGATACAAGGAAAATATAGAACACTGCTTTGTAGACCTTTTATTAGGTGCTTTCATTGTTTTTTTGATGTTATTGAGCACTGAAAAATATTTTGGGATTGGAGTATTTGATATCGTAATGAAATAGTATTTTTTTTTTTTTTAACAAAACAGTGTTTTTTTATCTGTATTGCGGTGCTTCTAATCCGCATTGTCAGTGCTTTTCTCTATACAGTGCTTTGAATCTTGCTTTATTGTGCTTTATGTAATACGTTTGTTGAAATGCTTTTTGTGATGTTTATGCAGTGCTTTCATATTAGTTTATGGTGCTTCGAATTATGCTTCATTATGCTTTATACAATGTGTTTGAATTAATGCTTTTTGGAATATAATTGCAATGCTTTGATATTGCGCATGTAACAATGACATGTTTGTGGTGCATGTAACAATGACATGTTTGTGGTGCTTCCATATACTTTAAGTGCTTTTGTTGTTTATGGTGCTTTATGTAATGTTATAATGTGCTTCAATTAAAGTGTTTGTATTTATATTTTTTGTAATTTTTTTGGAGTGTTTTCATACACTACAAAAAAATCCGGCTGTCCTGGCGGATTTACTGGCGGCCAAAAAGCCGCCAGCATTTCTGACGGCCTTACTGGCGGCCAACTTTGCTGGCGGATATGCTGACAGCTTTGGCCGTCAGCATTATAGACCGCCAGTAACCCGCCAGGGAAAAAGCGGGAGTTTATCCCRCTTAATTATACTGACGGCCATACCAGTCAGTATATAAAATTGGGGTCGCTGACGGGTTTGACCGTCAGGATCCTGACGGTCTCGGCCGCCAGGATATAATTTTTAATTAAAAAAAAAATAAGTTCGCTACTCCTGACGGTCATGGCCGTCAGGATGTTATTTTTAATAAAAAAAATATAAGCCCGCTAGTCCTGACGGCCATAGGCCGTCAGGAATTTAACCTAAAAATTGCGTCCCCCTTCCTTCCGCGTCAGTCTGTCCAGATTGAGAGGAGAAATTGAGCCACCGCCGTCCACACCGCCACCGCCGTCCACAGCCCGACCACCGCTCCAGTTCAAGCCCACAGCCCACCGCCGCCGCTCCGGTTCAAGCCCAACCCCAATCGCCCACAGCCCACCGCCGCCCTCCGGTTCAAGCCCAGCCCAAGGCGGCCGCTCCAAGGTCCACCACCGCCTGCCTCCACTTCCGGCGCCGATCCAAGGTCCACCACCACCTCCACTTTCGATTTTCATTTTATATTTTTGATTATTTTTATGTATATTTGTATTTGTTGGTATATTTTTTATATGTTTGTTGTTTAGTAATTGTTATATAATTGATTTTAAAGGTTAGAGTTTAGTGTTTGTTTAAGGATTAGGGTTGAAAATTGGGTTCATTAAAAATTAATTACAAAGTTAGGGTTAAAGTATGAGTTTATTATAATTAAGTATATACTTATGATTCAATTAGCCATAATTACATAATTAGGATTTACTTAGTGTATAATTTATAATATTCTTCAATTATAGTTTAATTGAGGTTTAATTTGAAATTAGGGTTTCATTTAGGAACAATCAATTAATTAGAGTCCAATTTAGTAATAATTACACAATTAGGGGCCAATTTAGGAATAATTAAGCTTGTGTAGATTCTGGAGTACACTTGTCTATAAAGAGTGCACACAGCACCCGTACAGAGATTGTCCTCCTCAAACGCCCTCCCCATGTCGGCTCCAAATATACTTAATTCAGACAACGTATTTGGAGCAGACATGGTGAGGGTGGTCGAGGAAAGCGATGACCTGTATTCGAGTGCTGTGTGGCCCTTTATAGACAACGTGTCTACTTTAGAATCTACCTAGCTAGAAGCAATCTTGTATTAGGATTTATCATTAGATTATTAGGGTTTGCTTTCAAATTTAGGGTTTAATTTAGAAATAATCAATTAATTAGGGTTCAATTTAGGAATAATTACACAATTAGGGGTCAATTTTGGAATAATAGAATAATTAKGGTTCAAATTAATAGTAATCAATTAATTAGGGCTCAAATTAGGAATAATCAATTAATTAATGTTCAATTYAGTAATTRTTACATAATTATGTTTCAATTTAGGAATAATCAATTAATTAGAGTCCAATTTCGTAATAATTACATAATTAGGGGTTAATTTCGTAATAATTACACAATTAGAGTTCAATTTAGTATTAATCAATTAATTAGGGTTCAATTTAGGATTAATCAACTAATTAGGGGCCATTTTATGAATAATTAAGCTTGTGTAGATTCTGGAGTACACTTGTCGATAAAGAGCGCACACAGCACCCGTACAGAGATTGTCCTCCTCAAACGCCCTCCCCATGTCGGCTCTAAACATCTATAATTCAAACAAGGTATTTGGAGCAGACATGGTGAGGGTGGTCGAGGAAAGCGATGACCTGTATTCGAGTGCTGTGTGGCTCTTTATTGACAACGTGTCTACTTTAGAATCTACCTAGCTAAGCAATCTTGTATTAGGGTTTGCTTTCAAATTTAGGGTTTATTCACCCATTATATTGTGTATATATTGTTCATGCATGGGAGGCCGTAGTGATCGGCCGGGATTTAAAAAAATTTGTATATATATTGTTCATGCATTGGAGGCTGTGGTGATCGGTCGGGGTTTAATTTTGTTTATATATAATATTGTCATTGGTGTTGTTGGTTGTATACCATCGGATGTTGACGTGGGTTACGGCGTCGCCGGGAGGTTTTGTCCCTCCAATAGCGGGTTTTCAAATCTTATTTTTAAAAACGTGATAGGGTGTCACGGGATTTTATTTAAGTTTTCAAAATATTTTTAAAAAAATGTGACGGTGGTAATTGCTTATTTGGAACCTTGGCGAAGTGACGCGATGCATATAAATCACTTGTTTCAGAATTAATATCATATAAAAAAATTTGAAACTAAGTTTCGAATTATTCCAGTATTCCTTATACCCGTTCGAGATTTAGTATCAAATATAGAGTTTGATACTAAATTTTGAATTGTCCCATTTTTGGACAGTTTGAGAATCTGATTTGTGATTAGAGTAGATTTGTCCTTATTTTTATTAGCTTTTTAGTTCGTTTTTCTATTTGTTTTTGGTATAAGTTGGACGATTTAAGCTTAATCTCGTATTTTTATAATTCCAACTTATTTTACCGCATTTTGATCGTAATTGATGCAAGTAGGTGATATTTCGTTATTTTTCACCTTACAGCTAAGTAACCGGAAGAGTTTAGCRCGTAAAAGACGAGGTTCGATGTTCAAAGAGTGAAGAACAAGCTTTCCGGTGAAACGAGTAGCAAAAGATCGAGAATTTKAGACAGACGTGCAGTCGCGTCGACTGACGCGACCGTCGACGCGAGCCATGTCAGCGAGTCATGACTGCGTCAGTCGACGCTCCGTCGATGCACTGCCGACGCTACGTTCTGAAGCGTCGATGTCGACGCACCACTGTCGACGCACTGTCGACGCTACTTGCTGAAGCGTCGATGTCGACGCACCACTGTCGACGCACTGTCGACGCTACTTGCTGAAGCGTCGATGTCGACGCACACCGTCGACGCACCTGCCCAGCTGACGCGCACACCTGCCGACCAAGTCTGCCGAGTCCCGCCGAGCGCCAGCACGCGTCAGTCGACGCTACGTCGACGCACCGTCGATGCGACGGCCCAGAATTCGGATTTTAGGGTTTCTTATGCGCCAAGTCATGCAAAATCTATATAAACCCTCTATATTTAGGATTTTAAAGAAGAAGACACGACCCCCTAGGGTACTTTAGCTTATAATAACAATAATCCCACATCTCATAACGAGATTTGAAGACGGAAATCAAGGATCGAAGAACAACGCGTCCAAAACGTCGAATTCGAGTTCGGGATTCATTCTTCGCCCAAGATCAACGTTCAACCTCTGGAATAGCTGGAGCTTTTTACTGCTTTCATTAGTTTCAATAAGTTCTCTAAACTCTTAGTTAATTTAGTAGTTAATTTCTAGTTTAATTGTT
>BMAC01000319.1:748496-776787 GCA_014905375.1 Phtheirospermum japonicum | reverse complement strand
AAACTAATCTTCTCAAACTTTCAGTGTATGAAATATTTTTAAAACTCAACGTCTTCTCAAACTTTCAGTGTATGAAATATTTTTAAAACTCAACGTGTTCTTTGCAGCCATATTTTTCTTTTTCTTCTTTTACATCAAAATATAATAGAATTCAACAAAATTTATCAAGAGTTTTAATTTTTCACCACGAGCTTGTAGCTCAAGTGGTATCACTAACCCTTTATAAGGGTGTTGACAAGGGTTCGAACCCTAGACCTCTCAAAATGTGTTGAGATTTATTCTTCTACTTTCAACCACTTGACCCAACTTATTAAAAAAAAAAAAAATTTATCAAGACACCAAATTTTCCCATGTCATGTTACTCTTGCTTCATAAGCATATGTTCAATTTTATTATTAGTTTATTTTATTTTTACACCAAACATAAGGAAAATGTTACGTTAATTCTTTTTAACACTATTAATAAGATTTTTTAACATACTTTGAGTGGTATCTATATTATAAAATATAACTATTAATATTTATAAATATTTGTACAGATTTGTAGTAGTATCTTAGTTGTGCTCTTTTGGACGTAGTGTTAAGATTGACTTTCATTTCGCCTTGTAGGTGGTGGGAATTTTGGAGATCAAGGAATTTTAGAGGGGTTTGCATAGAACCACATCTTTTGCACTTTCAAAACCACTATATCAAGGTGGGAAATTTTCAAAAACTATTTTTTGTCTCTTATAATCATTGTATGGTATATTTACATTTAATCGATTCAACATGTGACATTTAATTTCGATTATATAGCCTTCCGTTAGACCACATAGCCTCCGGTCGACTATATAGCCTTCGCAACAGGTACGTACTCCGTGGCGGAATCCACGTAAAAATATTCATGACATTTTCTTTTGTTCGTTAATATATTTTTCGTATCGTGATTGTATGAGACCACATATTTTTCCTCGTCGCTCATCCAAAATTATTTAACATTTTTCAGGTTGACGGAGCGAGATGACATATGACGAGGGATTTCAATTTCTAATAAAATATTTAATTCCGCGGAACCGTCATTGTATATGTTTGAGCAGGATACCTTACTTATATATTATATATACTATATATATATATATATATATATATATATATATATATATATATATAGGGTTGGGTTCAAATGAGAAACCGTCATTATATGTGAACCTAGGGACTCATCTTGACCATTAGATTGGATAATCTTGATGGTTGAGATCATGACATGTCAGCATGGTAATAATGTAAAAAAATACATTAATTAATTAAAAAAGATATTTTGGACATATATCAACGTTTACAAAGAGCACTACATTTTTCTTTAGAAAGCACAATAGATTAAGAAAAAAAACACTACGATTGTATACAAAAAGCATCGCAAATTTCGTCTATAAACTGCAAATTTCAAAAATTTGAAATGAAACTCAAATCTTCAACAAACCATAACTTTTTCAAATTTTATTCGTTTTTAAATGAAATATATATCAAATTAATCACATTCTCAAGATCTACAATTTAAGATACATATTGGCATGTTTTAAAACGTAATATATATATATATATATATATATATATATATATATATATATATATATATATATTATATATATAATTAAATTAAAAAAACTGGACTGATTTTAGCACTACAGTACTGTGTAAAAAGCACAATGAACCTGGACATATAATTGCACTGTGCAATATTAGATCTAAGGCCAGGATTAGTCCCTAGTTCACATTATGAATAACTAATATATATATATAGGGTTGAGTTCAAATGAGAACCCGTCATTATATGTGAACCTAGGGACTCATCTTGACCATTAGATTGGATAATCTTGATGGTTGAGATCATGACATGTCAGCATGGTAATAATATAAAAAAATGCATTAATTAATTAAAAAGGGTATTTTGGACATATATCAACGTTTACAAAGAGCACTACATTGTTCTTTAGAAAGCACAATAGATTAAGAAAAAAAACATTACGATTGTATACAAAAAGCATCGCAAATTTCGTCTATAAACTGCAAATTCAAAAATTTGAAATGAAACTTAAATCTTCAACAAACCATAACTTTTTCAAATTTTATTCGTTCTGAATGAAATATATATCAAATTAATCACATTCTCAAGATCTACAATTTAAGATACATATTGCATGTTTTAAAACGTAAAATATAATATATATATATATATATATATATATATATATATATTATATATATATATATATATATAATTAAATTAAAAAAACTGGACTGATTTTAGCACTACAGTACTGTGTAAAAAGCACAATGAACCTGGACATATAATTGCACTGTGCAATATTAGATCTAAGGCCAGGATTAGTCCAAAAACAAATCTGCCAGCATTTTTACAAAAAGTACCTCAAGAAAGGCTTGTTGTCCTTATCAACTTTATTGTTTCCTCATTAATGAAATAGTGAGGACCAATTTATAATAAAAGAAGATATAATAATATATATAGAAAAAATTACATATATATAAGTACTAATAAGTAATCCTAATTAAAACCGGGTATTACAACTTACCCCACTTAATATATTCTTGACCTCAAAAATTTTAGTACGTACCCAAAATTTAAAATATTCGGATATTTGGCGTAGATCTCTTCTTCTCGTTCCCAAGTTGCTTCATCCTTTACATGTCGATTCCATAGCACCATAATCAAAGTGACATGTTTGTTTCTTAACTTGCGAACTTTCTTCTCCAAAATTGCATAGGGCGTCCCTTCATATGTTAAATCCCTATTGACATCCAAAGTCGTATAATTGATAATGTGACTTGGGTCATGAACATACTTTCTCAACATCGATACATGAATAACTTTATGTACGAAAGCAAAATCGGGTGGTAAAGCCAAACGATACGGTAGGTACCTTTTTTCAAATGGCCCGACAAACCTCGGTCGGAGTTTTACCTTTTTACCAAAACGAAGAACTCCTTTGGTTGGTGACACTTTCAAAAACACTTTATCCCTTACATCGAAAAAGATGTCTTTCCTACGCTTGTCTGCGTACGACTTTTGTCGATCTTGAGATTCTTTGATCCTCTCACAAATTAATTTGATCTTTTCCACCATTTCTTCAACTAACTCTGGTTCTAAAACTTTTATTTCACCAATGTCATCCCAAAGAATTGGAGACCTACACTTACTCCCATACAAGACTTCGTATGGTGCCATTCCAATTGTAACTTGGAAACTATTATTATAAGCAAACTATATCAACGGTAGAGGTGTTTCCCAGTCACCCTTTATGTCAAGAATACAAGCTCTCAGCATGTCCTTGAGGACTTGAATTGTACGCTCTGACTGGCCATCGATTTGAGGATGGTAAGCCGTAGTAAACTTTAATTTTGTTCCTGAGGCATTCTGCAAGCTTCCCCAAAACTTGGATGTGAAACGAGCATCCCAATCTGACACTATTGCTACTGGAACTCCATGCGATCCTATGATCTCCTTGAGGTAAATTTGTGCATATTAATTCATACTTGGTGTCGTTTTTACTGGCAAAAAGTGTGCGGACTTGGTCAGTCTATCAACGATAACCCATATTCCTCTAAGCGTCCTAGGTAAACTAAAAACAAAGTCCATAGATATATGTTCCCACTTCCACTGTGGAATTTCAAGTGGCTTAAGTAATCCATGAGGTCGTTGATGTTTCGGCTTTTGACTTGTTGAATCGAATTTTTTACACCGACTTTTTATTTAAAAAATAAAAAGCTCATTCGCAAGAGAACTGAGCAGTTGTAGGTGGTAAGTTGGACTCGAGTCGAATCACAAGGAAGACTAATCGGAAGTTATTTTGGTATTTGGTTTTACGAATGAGAAAACGAAAGAAAAGACTAAACTAAACACGCGATCCAATTTGGTTTGAGAAGTTCTAACACCTTATGCGATGAATTAAATAAAATAAAAAGCCTTTAAATAATTAAGAAAGCGAGAGTTCTAGTGCGCTAGAATCATCTCCACGATCACTCGGGAATTCATCGAGCACCTTACCTACGAGCCAGGGTTGTCAATCCCGACTCGTCGGTCTAGCGTCGAATCATCCCAAGAGATGGTTCTAAATGACTCTAGGCACTAGAACGATAAATTCTACTCAACAAGCATTAACATATTCAAAATCAGAGTTTTAATAATTAAGATCATGAAAATTACCAAGTATCTAAACAACTAAGACTGCGAGAAATCAGAACTAAATTACTAGCACCACAAAAACATCATAATCTTAAATAGAACGTTCATAAGAAAGCGAATACGAAATACGAATTAAAAACAAGAAAGTAACGAATTTCAAACTAGCAATTAAACTACGTACTACAAACTAATCTGTCTAACATCTAAAATCTAAGAAACTACATTTAAGAACTGAAAGGTAAAACAAAGACGAAGAACAAACGAGGAAACAAAGACTGAACTTGCAATCTTCAATTATTCAACCCGAGTTCTGCATGCTATTGAAAGGGGACAGAACTGAGGGATCTTAGTAATTTTCTGGCCTTCCCCCAAGTTCCAGCCTCCTTTTCTGAAGAAAAGGACGAGTTTATATAGATTTTCCCGAAAATAACCGCTAAAACTGCCGGAGTGTCGACCGACGCAGGCCGAGGGCGTGCGCGTCGACTGGGCATTGCGTCGACCGATGCGAGCACGGGTCGACACAACAGAGAGTTTGCATCGACCAAGCGTCAACCGACGCGGGCGGCAAGGGCGTCGACGCTTGCCAAGGCTACGGGCGCCGGCTGCACGTGTCACGTCGCTCGTCCCATCTTCTTCGTCTCGAGCAGAACACCAAAATAAAGCAAAATTAGACTATTACTTATAAAATAAGGTAGAAAAATATTAAACACAATACGAAATGAAAAATATAAAAAGGAATGAAAACGAGAAGAATATAAACCTATAATCCATAAAAGCACACAAAACACAATGCAAAAACATACGAAAACCACATACAAATATGTACAAATCAATTCCCCCACACTTAACTTTTTGCTTGTCCTCAAGCAAAATCAATTCCCCGATGACCTAATCACTAATGCATACAAATGAGTCAAGAATTTAATGCATTAAATCGACTGAAAACTCAACTAGAAGGACGACACGATAACGTTGAGATAAGAGATTTAGACTAACTTTCGAACACCTAAAAGTAATAAGTTGACCTCCATGTACATCACCCATCCATGCCTTGGCCAAAGTCTATTCCTGCTCAAACCGCCAAGTAGTCACCCGACTAGCCCAGTCATCTATACACCTCTTTTAACAAAACAATCAAAGAAAAACAAAAATAAGAACTTAACTTGTATAAGGATTTCTCTTCTTGTACTTATTATTTTTTTCTTTTCTTTTTTTTTTCTTTTTCTTTTTTTTTTATGAGTACCTATAGAGGTGAGGTACTAAACGAGCATAATTTACATAAATCAAAAATGAGAGTTCATTGACTCCGATCTTATGTTGCTAGGTGCAAATGATAGCATTTTACAAATTCAGAATGGAGTATTAACGTCTCCAAAATAAAAAGAAGAATTACATAAATTCCTATAGAGGGTATGGGAGAACGGGGCTAGTAGAGAGTATTCAACTCTTAAGAACGAAACAATAATATAATAGGGGGCAAAACGCTTCATAGATTCTTTACACTTCATTGCCCACAATTACACTATTATTCGAACGGAAGTCTAAATATTCTAACCAAAGCATCTAACCACGTCACTTCGTCAAGGTTCCAGTCAATATAAATACACACGACTCAAATCAACCACAAGCAAGCATACAAAAATTTACTAACCAAACCAAGGACAAACCCCCCCACACTTAAACCATACAATGTCCATATTGTATAAATACGAAAGATTAAGGTAAGTATGGTAAAAGGTAAGAGAAAGAGAACGGAGCTATTGTAGGTGATAAGTTGGACACGAGTCGATCTCTCGAGGATTGAAATTCGGAGTTTTCAACGTTTGTTTAGTCACGAAAATTTAAAACACACGATCACATTTTTTGATTTTTGTTTTTGAAAAATATCAACTATGAATTAAAACGCAAGAATTAAAATAAAGCAAGATTTAAAAACGTAAGGATTCTAATTTAAAAACTGAATTAAATAATTCTAAATTACCAACTAAATACTTGAAAGCATATAATTTGAACCACTTAAAACCTAGATTTAATTATTAATTAATTAAAAAAAACTCAATTAAAGTTTAAATCAAAGCAAGAACTCAATAATAAAAATAAAACACAGCAACATATAAATTCAAAAACTCAAACGATTAACCTAAACGAGTCTAAAAGCATGCATTAAAATGTACGGGGCTCACCCACTCACTGTCAGGTACTGTCAAAATGATTCCTTCATCGAGCAACTTGAATAATTCCTTCTTCACTACCTCCATCAAATTCGGGTTTAAGCGGCGTTGACCATCTCGAACCGGCCTCGCACCTTCCTCCAGCTCAATGTGGTGCATGCATGTGGTCGGACTGATACCTTTGATGTCCCCCAAGCTCCAGCCGATGGCTCCTTGGTACTTTTTAAGCAGCAATCAAGGCCTCTTCTTCTTTTTTAGGTAGTTCGGCGAAAATGATCACGGGTTTCTTCTCGCCTTCTTCGAGATATACGTACTTTAGGTGACTCGGGAGTGGTTTGAGTTCGGACTTGGGCTCAATATCAGGTCTTTCTTCTCTAAGCTCACACAGGTCGGTCATCCCCTCGGAATGAGCATCAAGCCAATCATCTTCTTCAACTATCCATGAATCATCATCTTGGTTGAGAAAATCACGCGTAATGGACCTCTCCTCTAAGTCGTCCTGCACGAGTGGAGTAATGGGGTCCAGAGATGAACATTCGGCGTTCATTGATAAGGATGGCGTCGTTTGGAAGTCATGGATGGAAAAAGTTATGGATTCGTCCAAAACAGAGAGTGTCATGCTTCCATTCTTCACGTCTATGAGCGTGTTGGTCGTGGACATGAAGGGTTGGCCCAACAAGATCATGTGCTCGTGGTTGTTGTCTTCCACTTCCCCTACATCCAATATCACAAAATCAACTGGGATAATGAGGGTACCGACTTGTACGAGGACATCCTCGACAATTCCCTTCGGGTACCGGACCGAACGATCAGCCAGCTGAAGTCTCATCTTGGTTGGCTTTAGTGCACCTAAATCAAACTGCTCATAGATGGAAGTAGGCATAAGATTAACCCCTGCCCCAAGGTCAAGCATACCCCGAGTCTCTTTTCCATTTTCCAAAGTAATTTTAATATAAAACCTCCCCGGGTCGCTTTCTTTAGGGGGAAGGGAATTGCGAAAGATGACGTTCGTCGCATTTGAAAAAAAAAACTTTTCGTTTTTAGAAAAACATCTCTTTTTTGATGCTAAGTACTTAAAGAACTTAACATATGAGGGAACATTTCTAATCACATCAAGCAAGGGAAAATTCACATTAACTTTAGGTAGCATATTATAAAGATCAAGAAATTGCTTATCTTGCTTTTCTGATTGAAGACGGCTAGGATACGGAATGGGAGGCCGGTATGGATTAGCGGATTTGTGAGGAGTTGTCTTAGGCTCGACTTCCTTGTTATGTGAATCGAACTTTTTGGCGTTTAAAAATAATGAAAAGCTCGTCCGCAAGAGAACGGAGCTATTGTAGACGATAAGTTGACTCGAGTCGAATCACAAGGAAGACTAATCGGAAACTATTTCGGTGTTCGATTTTACGTACGTAGAAACGGAAAATAAAAACTAAACTAWACTATACTAAACACGCGATCGAATTGAGTTTGAGGTGTTCTAACATCTACGAGYAATAAAATAAAAAGCTTTTAAAAACAATAAAGAAAAGCGAGGTTCTAGTGCGCCGGAATCGTTTCCACGATCGRGGTTGTCAAGCCCGATGGTTCTAAACGACCCTAAGCACACTAAAATGTTAAATCTAGCCAACAAGCATGAACATAATCAGCAATATAATCTCATCAAGCATTTACACCAAAGCATGAACATAAGCATTAATAAAAACCATCCTCAAGCATAAACAAATCAAGAAATGAGAAAATACATAAGCATCGAAATACTAATCTACGAGAATCACAACTAARCTATCGAAGCAAATAAACATAAACTAAAACGAGAAAAACGGTAAAAGGATTATACTAAATTATGCTATTAAAGTTCAACATCAAAGTAAAATGAAATCCAAAGTTACACTATAAGAACAAATAAGAAAAGTGCAGAAAAACTTATTATCTAGAAAAGCATCAGCCATCCATCAATCCTCAGCGGCGAGAAACGGCCTTGAACGTCGGACGGCGTAGAAAACGAAGAACTACGAACTATTAAATACTAATCTTGCTCGAATGGAAGGGTGGCATGAACCGAGGGTGTTCTATAATGATCTGGACCTTTCCCCCTTGTCTCAGCACTTTTAAAATGAAGAAAACCTCCGTATATATATAGAATTTCGAAAATAACCGCTCAAACTGTCGGAGCGTCGACGGTGCGTCGGTCGACGTGAGCCAGGCTGCACGCGTCGAAAGGCAGTGCGTCGATTGATGGGCCTAGGATCGACGCTTCAGAATATTTGCGTCGACGGTGCGTCAGTCGACGCGAGCTAGGCTGCACGCGTCGGCAGGCATTGCGTCGACTGACGGGCCTAGGATCGACGCTTCAGAACATTTGCATCGACGGTGCATCGACAGTTCGTCAGTCGACGCGAGCCAGGCTGCAGCTGGTGTCGGCAGGACTCGGACACTGGGTAACCCAGTGTCAGCACAGTACCCAGTGTCAGCACAGTACCCAGTGTCAGCTCAGTGCATTGCTCGTCTAATCTTCGTCTTCTCGAGCTATAATACCATAATAAAATTAAATTAAATTATTTCATATAAAATAAAGTAAAAATACATTAAACACCATAAGAWACGAAAAACATTAAAAAGGAAGAAAAACGATAAAAAGATAAACTAAAACACGTAAAAGCACACAACACACAATGCAAAAACACATGAAAATCACATACAAATATGTACAAATCATTATGCTTTTTCGAGGGTTGGGCAGTCTTCGTCTTCTCGTCATCCTCCTTGTTTGAGCTTTCTTCCTTTCCATCCTTCTTGGCAGGCGATTGCATAGAGTCGTCGTCGGGTGAAGCCACGTTATTGTCCACAATTCGTCCACTCCTAAGCACCGTAATGGCTTGTGCTTATGACGGTTGGATTGGCAATTTCCCAGACTCATTATTCCCTATTTGCGCAGCAAGCTGGCCAAGTGTCACCTCAAATTTATCCACCTTTTCTTAGAGCGTTGGATTGCTGATTCCGTTCATTGAATTCCCGACTCAGTGTGTTGCATAAATTGCATAAACGTGCGCAATGTCTCTTCCAGCGTTGGCGAAGCTGGTGCTTGAGTCGGTGGTGGAGGTGCAGGTACAACTGCTTGTCCTGGCTGCTGTGGTGGGTACTGTGGTCGTTGCAAGACCGTAACTTGTCCTTGTCCCCATTGCTGCTGATATGGTTGTTGGGGGACAAAGTTGCTTGGTGTTCTTGGAACCGGTGCTTGATTTCCTCCGCTTTGATTGTTTGACCTTGAGAAGTTCGGGTGATTTCTCCATCCTGGATTATACGTTTGCAAGAACGGGTCATTGTTGTGTGCATAACGATTTGAACTCCCCTGCCCGGTTTGATTCTCCTGATAGCCTTGGACGGCTTGCACTTGCTCATCGATCTCCTAAGTTTGCATGAAATTGGTTGGGCAAAGGTTTGCTCCATGTCCGTACACTCCACAAATCCCACAAGTTTCCGACTGCATTGGTAATGTGCCTTGAGATAGAAGCGTATTTTGGGACTGTAGCACAGCCACTTGCCTTGTTAACTCAGCAATCCTCTTTGTGTCCTCCGTCGATGCTTACGATACCCCCACCTCATGAATGGCTATTTTCTTTGGTCGCGAGTTCTTTTGTTGTGAGTTGTAACTGATCGACTCGCAAATATCCCAAACTTCTGTGGCAGTTCGCGACCCAATATCTCATCCTGCTGCATTGTCAACCATGTATTGGAAATTATGGTCAAGCCCATCGTAGAATAATTGGTTGACGAGCTCAGGTGGGTAGTGATGATGTGGACACTGCGCCAATAGTCCCTTGAAACACTCCCATGCTTCGTGAAATGTGTCCCCATCTGTTTGATTGAATGAAACTATCTTTACTCAGAGGTGGGCTGTCGTCTGGTTCGAATAATACTTTGCCATAAAGTGGTCGTACACCATATCCCAGTTCGTAAGAGAGTCGGGCTCTAATGACAAAAGCCAATTCTCAGCTCGGTCCTTCAACATGTATGGAAAACATCTCATCTTCTATTGTTCTTCTCGAAGGCCTTGGAGTGGGAATTTTTGGATCACCGAGTAAAATTTCCGCATGAAGGTAATCGGGTCTTCGTTCGGTAGCCCATAGAAAGAGGGTAAGAGACTGAAATGATTTGGTTTGAGCTCATAATCTCGGGCCGCAGGTCCCAAGCGTATGCAAGACGTAGCTAGTCCAATTACGGGGCGAGCAAATTCACGCATACTTGCTGGTTGAGGCTCTTGTTGCTAGTAGTACGCATTGGGTGGCATATACGGCCTTTGCGCTTGATGATCTTGAGAGAAGTATGGCGGAGGTTGGTTATAGTATGGCGGTTGCTGCTGAATGTACGGTGGATTGTTGTAAAGTTTTTGGTTGGGAAGCTCCGAATTTGGGTTGGCGGGTGGCGACTGGATGATTGGTGGAATTGGGTCCTCGTTTTGGTTCGGCCCACCATTTTGTTCATTTAGATCATTCGGATTGATTGGAGGTGTCCCAGTAGGATCCATTGGTGACTCGTTCGTTGAGTTTTCTTGAGAACTTTCCCCAAAATTTCGGACGACTTTAGCTCTCGCTCTAGTAATCCTATTAATGTTGTCGATGAACGGAAAGAGTTCTCCACCCAAATAACTACGCCCTCGCATACACTAAACAAACGACGATCAAACGATTCGAGACAAAAGAACAAAATTTAAAATAAACTATGCACGAACAAACATTGTTAAAACCTATTTCAATCCCCGGCAACGGCGCCAAAATTTTGATCCGAACTTTTACACCTATTTTTTTATTTTAAATTAAAAAGCTCGTCCGCAAGAGAACGGAGCTATTGTAGGTGATAAGTTGGACACGAGTCGATCTCTCGAGAATCGAAATTCGGAGTTTTCAACGTTTGTTTAGTCACGAAAATTTAAAACACACGATCACATTTTCTTGGTTTTTATTTTTGAAAAATATCAACTATGAATTAAAACGCAAGAATTAAAATAAAGCAAGATTTAAAAACGTAAGGATTTTAATTTAAAAACTGAATTAAATAATTCTAAATTACCAACTATTTGAAAGCGTATAATTTGAACCACTTAAAACCTAGATTTAATTATTAATTAATTAATTAATTAAAAAAACTCAATTAAAGTTTAAATCAAAGCAAGAACTCAATAATAAAAATAAAACGCAGCAACATATAAATTCAGAAACTCAAACGATTAACCTAAACGAGTCTAAAAGCATGCATTAAAATCAACGAACATGAATAAAAGGCAAACTTGAAACTTAAAAACGAGCAAAATATGTAAACTAGGTTGCATAAACTTCATAAACCAATCCAAGTTACCAACTTAAACATATAAATCGTAAAAACTGAATTAAAAACAGAAAATGATAACTTATAATTAGCAAATTTGAAATCCGAAAACGAACTCAAAAACATGAACTTGAAAGTAATATCCGAAGCATAGAAATTATGATTGAAAAACATGAAAAAGGAACAAGAAACCTATTAGAAACAGTAGATGCAGCAATATCTTCGACTTCTCCACAGAGACACGCTGAAAAATGGACGAAAACGGGTTGGCGACGTCGAACGGGCTCCGGAATGCGTTTTTGTCGAATCTTCGATCTCCTCATCGTTCTCCACGTTTTGATGTTAAAATCGGAATCTAAACCCTAGGATTATATTTTTGGGAAGTTTTTAGGGTTGGTAACACACACATAACTCGGATTAATGAGTGGTTTATATAGAAATCGCGTATCTTGGACCGCAAGTCACACAGGTCGGTTCCTGGGCCCGTCTATGGTAGCAGTCTACGGTTACAAGTAACCGTAGGACCAACCGTAATGCCCTCTGTCCTCCTTCTACGGTGTGGTCTACGGTGCTCCCTGACGGTAAGGGTAACCGTAGGGGTAACCGTAGCCTTCGAAAATTCGCTACTTCTTCGCCGGAAATCTCGTTTTCTTCTTGTCATTCCAATTCTTCAACTCGAGCATCCTTAAATGCGTCCTTTTTCTGGCGTTCTTCAGCTTGTTCTACTACTGATAAAGAGAATTTAGCGCAATTAAGCTGCAATCTACGAAATTAATCACAAAACATAATAAACGAAATAAAAACACGAAATACTAAAAAGAAGAAAAATACGAATAAAAGAACCTCAAAACCCATAAAATCACAAAACTTAATATGCAAAAACATACGAAAAACACACACAAAAATGAATAAATCAATGTCCACATTGTATAATACGAAAAACTAAGCTAAGTATGGTAAAAGGTAAGAGAAAGAGAGAAACGTCACTGAAATTGCGCTTGATGATGATGAGTCGAGCGTCCAAAAATGTCCAACGGGCTTCAAAGTCGAGGGGAACCTGGAACAAAAAGAAACAAAAACACATAAAAACAAACAAAGTTAAAACGCTTGGGTTGCCTCCCAAGAAGCGCTCGTTTAACGTCTTTAGCTTGACGACGTCTACGGTCAATGTCATCCCGGGTCTAAAAACAAATGACGATCGTGCCATGCCTTGGTATTCTCCAGGAGCAAGAATTGGTGATGATAATCACCAAGGCGAGCACAAAAAGCACGTCCCAAGTTGCAAAACAATCCAACTAGCTTCGGAGGTCAGAACCGCGAGTAATTAATCACCACGAAGATATCAAAGGGCAATTGTAGCATGGGGTGATCGGGTACCTTCTCGAGTATCTCGTCTACCACCTCAAAATCAAGTTTTAACAAAGCTTTGGGCAGTTCAAAATGTAACTTAATAGTCTCACTCTCCTCCAAAACTGGAACAACTTCATCATCAAACCGCACGGAAGCGGTAATGCCTTCCCCCAACTCTTTCTTCTCACCCGTCAACTCCACTCATTGCACACATCTTTCAAAAGATCATCAGAGCTTGAACTGTCCTCAACCAAGATGGAATCTTCCACATCAATGATGGACATCTCCTCATGACAAGGTTGGTCAAGCCCGTACGCCTGTTTGACAAGTGGCTCTAATTGAATCTCGAAGTAATCCATGCGTTCATCCATTCGTTGAACCCAATCCGAAATCCTGGTTATATAAGATTCGAATTTCAAGAAAAAGGACATGGACAAGTCTTGAGAAGCTGTGGCGTAAAGATCGCCGCTCGGAGTATATTCATGAGAGGTGGGTGGAGTGTAAACGTCGTAGGTCGAAGAATAAAGATCTTGAAACGGTGGAGCATACGAGTCAGCACTCGGTTAAGAATCGTCAAAACACGGATCATAATAGCCACAAGACGGTGCGTAAGTATCCATGCTCGGACCATAGCAAAATGAAGGACATGGGCCGGATTGATCAAAAGGCTGGACCCATTCTCGACCGCTCGGAGCATACGGGTCATAATATGATGGAGGAGCTTGACAATCGGAAGTTGGAGCGTAAATGTCATCATATGGCGAACTAACTTGATAATCCGCCATCTTCAATCAAAATAATCTCGAGTCTTCAAAAATATGGATACAAAGCACAACACTCAAAAACTGAGATTAAATGCACTAGAAAGTAAAAAAACAACAAAAATAAAAATCACAGATGAACACTAACACAAACAAACAAATAAGCACACTAGCAAAGTCTTTAAGAGTAAAAACCAAAAATCTACGACCTTTAGCCTTCCCCAGTAACGGCGCCAAGTTTTAATCGAACTTTTTACACCTACTTTTTATTTAAAAAATAAGAAGCTCGTCCGTAAGAGAACGGAGCAGTTGTAGGTGGTAAGTTGGAATCGAGTCGAATCACAATGAAGACTAATCGGAAGTTATTTTGGTGTTTGGTTTTACGAATGAGAAAACAAAAGAAAAGACTAAACTAAACATGCAATCCAATTTGGTTTGAGAAGTTCTAACACCTAATGCGATGAATTAAATAAAATAAAAAGCCTTTAAACAATTAAGAAAGCGAGGGTTCTAGTGCGCTAGAATCGTCTCCACGATCACTCGGGAATTTCATCGAGCACCTTACCTACAAGCAAGGGTTGTCAATCCTGACTCATCGGTATAGTGTCGAATCATCCCAAGAGATGATTCTAAATGACTCAAGGCACTAGAACGATAAATTCTACTCAACAAGCATTAACATATTCAAAAGCAGGATTTCAACAATTAAAAGCATGAAAATTACCAAGCATCTAAACAACTAAGATTGCAAGAAATCAGAACTAAATTACTAGCAACACAAAAACATCATAATCTTAAATAGAACGTTCATAAGAAAGCGAATACGAAATACGAATTAAAAACAAGAAAGTAACGAATTTCAAACTAGCAATTAAACTACATACTACAAACTAATCTATCAAACATCTAAAATCTAATAAACTACATTTAAGAACTGAAAGGTAAAACAAAGACGAAGAACAAACGAGGAAACGAAGACTTGAACTTGCGATCTTCAATTATTCAACCCAAATTTTGCATGCTATTGAAAGGGGACAAGAACCGAGGGATCTTAGCAATTTTCGGACCTTCCCCCAAGTTCCAGCCTCCTTTTCTGAAGAAAAGGACGAGTTTATATAGATTCTCCCAAAAATAACCGCTAAAACTGTCGGAGCGTCGACCGACACGGGCCGAGGGTATGCGCATCGACTGGGCGTTGCGTCAGCCGATGCATCGCACGGGTTAACGCAACAGAGAGTTTGCGTCGACCGATGCGAGCGGCATGGGCATCGACGCGTGCCAAGGCTGCGGGTGCCGGTTGCACGTGTCACGTCGCGCGTCCCGTCTTCTTCGTCTCGAGCTGAAACACTTAAGTAAAGCAAAATTATACTATTACTTATAAAATAAGGTAGAAAAACATTAAACACAATACGAAACGAATATAAAAAGGAAGGAAAATGAGAAGAAGATAAACCTAAAATCCCTAAAAGCACACAAAACACGATGCAAAAACATACGAAAACCACATACAAATATGTACAAATCACTTGATGACAAGTCAAACAACTCTCCACAAACTTTTCTATGTCATTTTTCATACCTTTCCACCAAAAGGTTTTCTTAAGGTCTTGGTACATCTTGGTGCCACCTGGATGAGCGGTGTACGGTGTACTATGAGCTTCGATTAGAATTTCCCTTAATAAATTCTCCTCTTTAGGAACAATCACTCTACCTTTGTACACCAAGGCACTGTCGGTAGTCGTAAAGAAACCTTTGTCACTCCCACACAACACTTATTCTTTCACTTTCTTCAACGACTCATCCTGAGATTGAGCCTCTTTAATCCTATCCCTTAAGGCGGATTGTACCACCATAGTAGACAAGATCGGATTTGTACTCCTCGGAGGTATCACTACCTCAATACTCAACTTTGAGAAATCGCCCACTAGCTGATCTTGAATTGTCGTTAGGAAGGCTAACTCTCCTCGCGCTTTTCGGCTCAAAGCATCAGCAACCACATTAGCTTTTCCTAGGTGATACTGGATGGTACAGTCGTAGTCCTTTACTAACTCGAGACACCTTCTTTGCTTCATGTCCAACTCCTTCTGAGTGAACAAATATTTCAAACTCTTGTGGTCCGTGAAAATTTCACATTTTCCTCCATACAAGTAATGTTGCCAAATCTTAAGCGCTCGAACCACAACCGCTAATTCCAAGTCATTCGTTGGGTAATTCCCGTGTTTCATGAGTACGCACCCAAGTCATTGCTTAGAAGCGTCGCTATAAATAACGAAATCTTTTGTAGGGTCTGGAATAGTTAACATCGGGGCTGATGTTAATTTCCTTTTTAAAACTCTCTTCGCACTTTTCATTCCGAATAAATTCCTCACCTTTTCTCGTCAACCTCATCATGGGTCTCACTATCTTTGAGAATCCTTCAATTAATCTGCGATAATAACCTGCCAAACCCAAGAAGCTGCGAACTTCAGTCACGGAGGTCGGTGCATTCCAATTATTTACCGACTCAATTTTGGTTAGGTTGACCTCAATGCCTTGAGCAATCACTACATGTCCAAGAAACACAACTTGATCTATCCAAAACTCACATTTCTTAAACTTCGCATACAACCTCTCTGAGCGCAGAGTCTTTAACACCGTTCTCAAGTGTTGTCATGTTGTTTCTCATTTTTAAATATACCAAAATATCATCAATAAACACAATAACGAACTTGTCAAAAAATGGATGAAACACTCGGTTCATTAAGTCCATGAATACACCCGGAGCATTACTTAATCCAAACGGCATCACTACAAACTCACAGTGACCGTATCGCATCCTAAATGTTGTCTTCGAAATATCCGCATCTCTTATCCTTAATTGATGGTAACCCAATCTTAAATCAATTTTTGAGAAGATTCCCGCTCCTCTTAATTGGTCAAACAAATCTTCGATCCTCGGTAAAGAATACTTGTTTTTTACTATGAGTCGGTTCAACTCTCGATAGTCGATGCACATTCTTAAAGTACCATCTTTCTTCTTAACAAACAAAACTAGTGCTCCCCAAGGTGAAACACTTAGTTAAAGCAAAATCGCAATTTATTCAAAGAACCAACGGCCATTAACAAGTTCAGAAGAATTTTTCATGAAGCCAAAAAAAAAAAAAAAAAAAAAACTAGTATTACGGAATTAAATATTTATTAGAAATTCAAATCCCCTTGTCATATGTTATCTCGCTCCGTCAATTTGAAAATGTTAAATAATTTGGGATGAGTGACGAGCCCAGTGAAAAAACATGTGTCCCATAATATATTAAGGAATAAAAGAAAACTTCATGAATGTTTTTACGTGGATTTCGTACGTACCCTGTTGCCCAAAAGCTATATAGTCGCCCGGAGGTTATGTGGTCGCCCACAGTCGACATTAAATGTCACATGTTGAATTGATTAACCGTACAATGATTATAAGAGACAAAAAATAGTTTTAGAAAATTTCCCACCTTGATATAGTGTTGTATAACCGAAATACATAAAGTTCAAATTATAATACTAACTTCAACTTATCTTTCTCTCAATTAGGAATAACAGAACCAAACAAAACAAAATTCATTAAAATAATGTACCCGATGCGAGAGAGGTGGCTGGAGTGGTCTCAGCGGCAGCAAGAGAGTGAGGAGGCTGGTTTGGCGGCGGCCGGCGGTTGTAAGTGATGAAATTGAAAGGACAGGGCAGGTTTGCAAGTTGTGACTCTGACTCTGTTGCAGACAAATAACAAACAGACTAACCTCTATACTCTTCTTGAATATCACTTTACCCCTTTTACTATCAATTGCATCATTTTACACCTTTGTGGTCTCAATTTGTATCACTTGACCCCTTATAGTATTAATTAATATTATTTTATGCTACTATTCTTTAACAAATGACTTAATTATCCCTATTCCCTACTATCCATTTTTAATTTAGTAATATTAAATTCATGAAATATTATTTTTTTCTTTTTGAAAAAACTTATTTCCTATGTATTAAATTTAATGAGCTATAATATTATAATTTAAAAAGTATATATTAGATAATTGTATATAAAAAAAAGATTATATTATTAATTTGGAAATGACATTTCATTAGTATTCAAGAAGATGAACAACTAAAATGTCTATTTTTGCAATTGAACATACATGTCTAATACGCAGTTGGGGTTATCGATAAATAATAACAAATGTTGGGGAGAAGAGGATATAGTATCAAAAAAATCCTAAGGATAACAGAGTATAATAATAATAATAATAATAATAATAATAATAATAATAATAATAATAATAATAATAATAATTTATCATCATCATCATCATCATCATCATCACCATCACCACCATCACCATCAATATAACTGCATATAAAATGGATTTGAAATCAACCATAATGACTACAAAAATAACTGAAAATAGGAGCTCATGAATTTGAAATCCATTGTATCATAGATATTACTCAAACAAACTCAACCGATTGGTTATTATGGATTTGTAATCCTTTAACTTCAAATTCCTTCCATCCCAATGCAACCTAAGAATAAGAGATCTAATAATTCATTTGTATTATTGCAAAACAGGAAAACACCCTAACATTCCGACTAGTTGCTCATACAAAACCCTGTAACATCATAGAGAATAACAAAGATTGTCATCATCTAGAAAAGAGATTGCTAAAACAGAGACTGCAAGATTTGACTTGTCTTCATCGAGTTGTGGACGAACTAGAAGAAAGTCTCTCACTCCTCGCTTTATCTGCCTTTTCCAAGTAATCTTGATGAGATCGATGCTTTGTGCCTTCAAGAAACAAAGTTGTCAGAGATTTAGCTAATAGCACATAAAGAAGGAGATACTCAAACAAGTGTGGTTAATTATTTCTATTTGTATTTTATAAACTGCTTATTTGTATTAATCGATTAAATGGTGGTTCATTTATTCAAGAATATAAATCCTAGAATATGGTTTTATCCAAAAAAAAACACAAGAAAAACTAGAAGATGGTAAAGAGTGCCTCTTTCTCAATATAGAAGTTGGAATATGTAGCAGCAAAAGAAAACTCGATGATAAAAACTATAATCAGGGAAATATAAACATAAGAAAATCAAGATTTTCCCCGAGAAGGAGAAAAGGACGAACCCTATACACAGGCTTTGTGTCTTCCATCTTATATAAGGACATCTGATCCTGTACAGTCAATTAACTTCCATGTATTGCTTAATAAAAAGGGCAATAAAATGGACGAGGCTGGGAAACAAACAAATAGATTTACTGAGAGATACAAATATTTGAGGACAGCAAGAATGAGTTGGATTGGATTATCCATTATTGCGTACAGTTTCCAACTTCTTTTGCGAAGAGAAGTCTACTTTTCCGGCTTGAACTAAACTTTGATTGAATTAACCTTTTCTTGAAAACTGGGCTTGTGAGTCCAAAATCAAGAGAGTTTAAGGATCTTAAGTAACCAGGCAATCCTTATTCTGGCCGAACTTAAAACTTATTTCACGAAAAAGTGCCCACCTTTGTATGTGGAGGCTTAATAGAAGGTAACTTGCATCTAAATATACCAAATTTGAGTATTCACTTTGTCCCTTCACACAAGTTTTTTGAACCAAATTAACCATTTCTTACGAACTTGTACACAGACACACACACACACACAAAAAAAAAAAAAAAAAAAAGAAAAAAAAAAGAAGCCAAGCATAAGGGAATTAGAACATGTGTATCCTAAGGAATACTTGAGTTTATCTTTGTAGTTCACGAAACAAAATATAGTCATTTATATCATTAGTCCTTCCAAAATTTGGCAGTATGATTACAAAATACTGAAGCATCAAGACCAAGATTCATATAAATTATCATCATTAACTACCACAAGTAGAATTAGTAAATTTAACACTTGGATGATTTATACGGATAACAATCACACACCATAAAGAAGAGACATATTCCCAATCTCAGATGTCAGGCATAGAATTTTTTCACTTCCATTTAACTTATTTCAGAACCTTAATATTAACAAAGTTATCATCAACTCAATGGCTAATAAACTTGCAATTTGCACAATCGTTCTTCCACGAGGACTTATGAACAGCGCCATTTATAAGTAGCATTTACAATCAAACTCTCAACAGTTGGCAGAAGCCCTAATTAACTAATCACCCATTCCAAATAGACTACCAACACATAAAGAATTCCTACTTAATAATTCCAGTAAACGATTCTTCTACTCTGAGTATCTGAACCAAACAACATATACACCACTGAAACAAAAACCCTATACACATATCCTTGTAAGAAAATGACAAGTTAATTAATTTCACGTAATTCTAGAATCCCATTCGCCAATGTCAAACTCAAGAATATCCAAATTCTAAACTTTCAACTACATTTTCTACAGCATTAAACTAAGAAACACAGAAAGAGTGTCATTATGAATATATCAAAAATAATAATATTAAAAAAATCCCAATCTAGTCAATATCCCCATCTATTAGCATTGATTTAAACCCAAATTAATCTCACCTCGGCTAACCAATTGAAACGCGGAAATAAAAGTTTTAATCCCCATAAAAGAAACTCACCCCGAGTCATGAGGTACCACGGAACACCAAAGATGACTCCAATAATGGCGATGCCTGCGGCGACATGCTTCTTCTCGCCGCTGTACAAATAATGTTCAAGTTTTGCCCTAAATCCCCCTCCTCTACCTGCTGCACCCGTTCCATTGCCGGGTGTCTTTGTATCACTGCTCATTTTTCTTATCGCTCTGCGAATTTTGCCCCCCTTTTTTTCCTCTGCTGCTTCAGTCGTTTAAAGTTAAAAACCCTCTTTTCTTTGTTTTTCACTTTGGAGTTTTCAGCTTAAACCCCTTTTAAAGTTGCTCTTGTAAGATGGTGTTTGTTAAATTGCAAATTTTGAGTTTGGTGATTTGATTTTTATTAAGAGCATGTGATTTACATTATGAGAAATATCTTGTATACAACTTTCCTAGTTTTAATATTACTTTCAATGATTTAGAATCATAAAATAAAAAATATTATAAACATGACTATATGTGCGTACACCGTGAAAATAACAAAAAGTAATAAAATAAATAAATAAATAAATAAATAATGAGAAAGAGATAGATAGGAGAGGGTATATTATGGACTCAAATGCATTTTATAAGATGCAAGTGGTCCCACAGTTAACTGAAAAATGTGCTCTTCAGTTCCACGTATGCACCAATTCCACGCTGTAACACCCCAACGGTCCGAAGGGCTGAGTTTTCGAGATTTGCATAAAAGAAGCTAGTTTTTGCCGGAATATTCTAGAATTCTCTTGAATATTGTAGAGAATGCTTGTACATACCTTAGATAGGTAGAGTATGGTAGAATTCTCTAGAACCCTCAAGAATGGGCGCATCTAGGGGCATCCTTGGTCAAGGATTAGTGTAGGGGCTTCTATATCCCTCCATTTGAGAAGATGATTGTAAATAGTGTGTAGGACAATCTAAAAAGACCCACTATGGCGGTGGGACTACTATAAATAGGAGTAGGAATAGCCATTTTAGATCATCCAAGCAAAATCAAGCAATTGTACTCATCAAGTAAATTAATACAAAGCTCTTTCTTTCCAAACCACTCTCGCAAGCTTTCTATTGTTCTTTGCCTTTGTTTTCATAGGCCTTTTGTTAGCAACAAGCAACACATTCGGAGGCTGACTTAGCCATTGCAAGGGGCAAAAGGGGCTAAGGCCGCACGACACATTGTAAGAGGTTCAAGTGCGTGACAAGTGGTATCAGAGCCGAATTGGGCACGTGTTGTCAAGGAGCGAGACATGGCCGGAGCAAACAAAGTTGAGGACGTAGGCAACTCGGGGATGATCGAAGAATCCCGAGGGCGGTAATCACAACCAGTTTATCAAGACAAGAAGAAGCGAGACCATAGCAAGGCTCGTGTGGAACCCCGCGCGGAAAAGCCTACTATAGATTACGTCGTAGGCGAACTTGCCGAGAAACTCGAAAGGGTCGAGTATTCATTCAAAACATTGGAGGACCATCTCATGGAGGAGATGGAGTCCACCAAGGGGGAGGTGCAAGGGTGCACCGAATCTATCCAAGAGTGCAAAGATGCAGTCCAGGAGCTGAGGGATGCTCGTGGAGAGATTATGCAACGCTTGGATCAGCTCGCCAACATCATTAATGCCTTAAAGGAGGATGTGGCAATTTGTAGAAAGTCCTTTACTAGCGGGGAGGCCAGCAACTCCGTCCCAACCCCAAGGATCGAGTACCCGAAACCTCAAAAAATAACTTGCACATGCAAGATACAGACAAATCTTCAGCATTGAAAGTCACTGCATGTTTTATCACATCTCTTCCCTTAACCCATACATGATATATCATAATAGACCCTTCTATAGAGAAAAGGGAATGATGACATCCAGCCCCTTTCATAAATTGATCTTCAAATAAAGAGATATTTATTTGCCAATTTTATATTTCTCAAGAATATTGATATATTGCTCCTCAATTAGTGGAATATTTATATATGTCAAATATTCAATTGAATACTTCTTGCTTTTGAAAAATGAAACTTTGTCGTATGCAATATTAAAAATCAAGTATACTCACGAAGGAGTAACACATCAAATCAATCATTACTACTTGATAATGCCCCGAAGAGCGTATTTCTTAT
Organism: Phtheirospermum japonicum; assembly: GCA_014905375.1. NCBI lineage: Eukaryota > Viridiplantae > Streptophyta > Magnoliopsida > Lamiales > Orobanchaceae > Phtheirospermum > Phtheirospermum japonicum. Next base: position 754,318 of record BMAC01000319.1, on the reverse strand, counting down.
ACAATTGATATGAATGTTAATCAGTTGAGCAGAGTGGTTAGAAAGTAAAGATAAATCTCAAAAAAAATATATATATGAGAGGTCCAAGGGTTGAACCTTTATCAACACCATTATAAAGGGTTAGTGATACACTTGAGTTACAAGCTCGTGGTGATACAATTTGTAATATAAATCAACCCGGAGTTTAATTTTTACTTGAAATATCCGTATGAATTTGAGATAATTTATTATTGAATTAATTTGTACTATAAATTAGTACTAAATCATATATTTTTATATTGACCGAAAAGTTCAACAAAATCTCTAAAGGAGTTAGAAATTACTTTTTTCATTTTGAACCTGAAGTTCAGTATTATCATGATTTGGCATGACTAGTATGACCATCACAATTTATTAATTTGTGAAGAATATGAAGATTCTTCTATTTACTTTTAATATTACATGTTCTCAACAAAATTAGCCATTAAATTATCACTAGTTTAATTGGAATTAGGCTCTAATAATATTCATATTCTATTACGGGGTGAGATCTTTTAGGCCCATTCACCCTCCATGTTGACTTCTAGATATTTGGACCCACTAGAAGATTGCACGTGTTATTATCTCATAACCAGAAGTTTATGAGAATATTTACTCCATTGGCTATTAGAGCAAAGTGTCGTATGTATCTAATAAATACATTTATCATTTGCTAGTAAATTTATTTACAAAAGTCATTGATGATTTATATTTTGTTGACTATGGTTGGCAAAAGCAATTGATATGCCTCATGATATTTGTTATATTATTTGATGAGAACAATTTTTTTAATTATGTGAAATGAATATTTCACTAACTTCATTAGATATGCCAAATATGAAAATATATGTGAAACTCCTGTCTATGACTTACAGTTAGAAGCCTCCATCAAAAGTTAAACAAGTGCGATATTTGAAATTGCCCCACCACATGTCAAAACGGATAGCGAATGCTGAGAACATATCAAATAATGATACATTTTTCTCAAAAGTTTTTAGTCATTGTACAATAAATAATATTCTCAGCATTAGGGGGAGGATATGCATATGTCATGGTAACAAAAAATATGAAATGCTATGTCATGGTAACAAAAAATATGGAATGCATAAATGTAATCCTCGCAAAGTTTAAAGCAAACCTTAAGTTTGTAGCGAAAATTTACATTTTAGATTACTGACTATAAGGTTATCAATGGTTTTCAAGTTTAAAGGCTCAAACTTGAAAGTTATATAAAATCCTAAGAGGATTAAAATGGCATGCCTGAAGCATGATAACGATTGATTCAAATATTTATCCTTTATATGGGGCAATTATTTATGATGGTCTTCTTATTAAACATTATACTCTAGTAGAGCAAACAGACATAACAAATTATAAACCCTTGAAGAGGTTCAGGTACCTGATGATAATTCTGGAACAAAGAGATCTCGATAAATCATGTCTATATAATTGGATCAAATAGGATCAATAAAAAAATTAGTCGACTATATTTATACTCATGAGCTCAATTATAGCGAGGATGATATTTCTGAATTAATTAAAAATTATTGACACAATTATTTGAACAATATTGAATATGCAATCTTATAAATTGCTATATGATTGACTAGAAGTTCATTCATATGAAATATTTTTTCAATAATATATAAATAAATATTTATGCTACAAGAGCATTCTTTTACGTGGTGGATGATAATGAAACTTGAAACTTCATTCAACCGACAATATAGAACAATATCATGAATGAAATGAAATCTTGGGAGGATTTTGATATGCTTGAAGCATATTTGTAACATTGTCATTAATATGATGAGATATGCATTGCACTCTTTTCCCTTAACTGAGGTTTTGTTTGATTTTCCCTGTAAGATTTTTAATGAGGCAACATTATGAGTATATTCAAAGAATAATGTATTCTTTTTTCTTCACTCGGATTTTTCCCATCGAGTTTTTCCTTGGAAGGTTTTGACGAGGCACATTCTTTGCATAATATTATATTTCAAAGTTTGAAGACAGACAAATGATAAACTTGAGAACTACTACCAATTGAAGTCATGTGGAGCAACTGTAGTCTTTTTAATTCGATCAGTTTTTCATCCCACAGGGTTTTTCTGACAAGGTTTTAATGAGACAACAACATTATAAGTGTGAAAAGAAATATTTCGTATATGACACAACTCATATGTGACTACATAAAAGGTGACAATACAAGATATATATATATCTCGAACTTCTACACACAAGATTTCCAAAAGAATGACGATATCGATATCAAGCAAATTCGCTCATATGATAATTTGGTGGACTTATTCACGAAAGCATTTCCAACATCATCGTTTAGAAGATTGGTACACAAGCTCGGCATAGATCGACCCAAAGATCTTGCTTTGCAGGGGGAGTAGGGCTATACTCTTTTTTCTTCGACCATATTTTGTCCTGTTGGGTTTTCTTGACAAGATTTTAACGAGGCAATATTTTTAAGGTCATTCAAGGGGGGGTGTTGTAATTAATTAATTGTATATATGAATGACCTTCCTACCCCTTTACCCTAATCTTGTACCTATAAAAGGGACTCTAGTCCTCATAATAAAGCACACCTTTTGATCACTCTCTTCTGTCATTTCTTTTACTCTCTTCCCTCTTTCTCTAGTTTCACAAAAGTCTTATGTATTTAAGTTATAATTTAACTTAAATAATTATCTAAGTTACAAATTATATAATTAATTGAAAATAGAAAAATTAGTCCTAATCTCAAACAAGAATTTGAAATATAATAACTGGTAATAAGACTTTATAGATGACGGGCTTGTGACTAACTATTAGAATTTTGAGATATGATTTTAAAAAAATATAAAATAAAATGTAGTATGAATGCACGTGCATTACAGTCATTCTCCGATCTTGAACAACCACTGAAGTTCATACATGACTCGTTAGTCGATCACATACTATTTTACAACTCGCCCACAGTGGAAAATGATTATGTAAGAGCAATGATGCTTCTTAGTGAGGGAGGGTCAAGTTCTCGACGTCACTATGCAAGGACGGAAAAGTATCGAGAAAGTGTAGTAGGGGTGGAATGATTATTCAAAGATTATTTTGCCAAAGATCTCATTTTTATAGATCAAGATTTTTGAAGGTAATTTCGAATGAGCAAACTATTATTTTTGAGAATCGTTGAGAAGTGGAAAACAAATGCCCCATATTTTATATAAAGAAGGGATACAATTGGTCGTCTTGTTTTGTCAACACTTCAAAAGATCATAGTTGTTGTCCGATACTTGCAATATGATGTTGCCGATGAGGGCGTTGATGAATACTTATGGATATGTGCATCGATGACAATACAATACTTGAAGATGTTTTGTCGAGTTGTTTATGAGCTATTCTCCAAAGAAGAATTGACGCAACCAACTCCAGTTGATGTTGCTCATCTTAGTGCTGACAATGCTCAAAGAGGATTACTTGAAATGCTCGGAAGAATCGATTGTTTGCATTGGGTATAGAAGAATTGCCCCACCGCTTGGGCAGGACAATACCAGAGTGGCCATTAAAAAGATCCTTCTATTAATTTGCAAGCAGTTACTTCGAAAGACTTATGGATTTGTCATGCCTACTTTTGCGTATCAGGATGCAACGACGACATCAATGTATTGGAGAGGTCAAACGTAATGATGAACCTTGCAAAAGGTAAAGCTCCTTCGGTTCGCCTTGAAGTTAATGATACAATATATAACATGGGTTATTATCTTACTAAAGGTATTTATTCCGCTTGAGCATCATACGTGAAAACCATCCATCACTGAATCTCGACAAAATACAAGACTTTTGCACGTTATAAAGAGGCGGTCCAAAAATATGTCGAGAGGGCATTTGATGTGCTCCAAGCACGTTGTCATATTGTGAAAGGCCACCTCGCACGTGGGATCCAATCGACTTGGATTATATCATGCAAACTTGTATCATTCTTCATAACATGATTGTGGAGGATGAGCGAGAGGATATGATCGAGGATCAGGATTTCCTACACTACAAAAAAAAAGCAAATTTCCGAGGGATTTTCCGAGGGAACGAAATTCCCTCGGAAATTTCCGAGGGAACACCGAGGGAAATAAAAATCCCTCGGTTTTTTCCGAGGGAATTTCGTTCCCTCGGTTCCCTCGGAAAATCCCTCGGAAATAAGGGCGCCAAATGTTCCCGCCATGTTTACCGAACGAAAAACCGAGGGATGACCGACGGGTGGTTTTCCGAGGGAAGTAGTCCCTCGGAAAACCGAGGGATATTAGATTCCCTCGGTTTTATTTATTTTTTTTTTTAAAAAAATAATTAAATTTCCGAGGGAATATAATTTCCCTCGGAATTATTCCGAGGGATAACGGATTCCCTCGGAATTATTCCGAGGGAAATTGTATTCCCTCGGAATTTAATTAATTTTTTAAAAAAATTAAAATCTAAAAAAATAGAAAAAAAAATACAAAATAGGATTTATTTCCGGGACGCTTAGGCGCATCCCTCCCTGTCGCGGTCGTGATTTTTTGGGTTTTGTTTCTATTTTTTTACTATTTTTTGGATTTTTTTCTATTTTGTTATTTAACAAATAGGCATGGTGATTTTATATGCTTCTCCTCACCATCCGTACAAGTTTGGACTCTTCTCTCTCCTCAAAACTGCTTCTCCACCAATCAACTCAACGTAAGTTTGTATGCTTTCATTTTCGGTTCAATATTATTGCAACTATATAGGGTTAAATTATTATTATTAGTAATGTGAAAATCACAAATTGCCAAAAAAAATAAAAAACAGAATAGCATATTTTGTATATAAATAAATAAATCTTATTTTAGCCTCTTAAATTATTAAAGATCGATTTTGCTTATAATGGAATTATAAAACCGAAAAAATAGTAAAAATAGTAAAAAATAGAAACAAAACTCGAGAAATTACGACCGGGGCGGGGAGGGGTGCGCCTCGGCGACCCGGAAATAAACCCTTTTTTTTCTATTTTTTTCTATTTATTTGAGTTTTTTTTTTTATTTTTTGACATTTCCGAGGGAATGCAAAATTTAGCAACAATCAATTAATTAGGGTCAATTTAGTAATTATTACATAATTAGGGTTCAATTTAGTAATTATTACAAAATTATGGTTCAATTTAGTAATTATTACAAAATTTAGCAATAATTACACAACTAGGGTTCAATTTAGTAATTATTTCCATAATTAGGGGTCAATTTAGTAATTATTTTATAATTAGGGATCAATTTATTATTAATTGGGAAATTAGGGTTCAATTTAGTAATTAGGATTTATCATTAGATTATTAGGGTTTGCTTTCAAATTTAGGGTTTATTCACCCATTATATTGTGTATATATTGTTCATGCATGGGAGGCCGTGGTGATCGGCCGGGGTTTTAAAAAAATTTGTATATATATTGTTCATGCATGGGAGGCCGTGGTGATCGGCCGGGGTTTAATTTTGTTTATCTATAATATTGTGGAGAATGTGTTGTTGGTTGTATACCGTCGGATGTTGACGTGTGGGTGACGGCGCCGGCCGGGAGGTTTTGTCCCTCCAATAGCGGGTTTTCAAATCTTATTTTTAAAAACGTGATAGGGTGTCACGGTATTTTATTTAAGTTTTCAAAATATTTTTAGAAAAATGTGACGGTGGTAATTGTTTATTTGGAACCTTGGCGAAGTGACGCGATGCATATGAATCACTTGTTTTAGAATTAATAACATATTGAAAAATTTGAAACGAAGTTTCGAATTATTCCACTTTTCCTTAGACCCGTTTGAGATT
>BMAC01000319.1:720610-740945 GCA_014905375.1 Phtheirospermum japonicum | reverse complement strand
GGGACTTCGTACACCCACATGATTTCCTGCTTCTCAACCGTAGGCAATCTATTTGACTCCTTGAGATTATACGATGAGATGAAGAAACGGGGTTGGGTCCCAGGTGTGGATGTCTACCATTCGTTGATTTACGTGATGACCCGTGAAAATTGCCTAACCGAAGCTCTTAAAATCGTCGATAGGATGAAAGAGACCGGTCTTAAGCCAAACACGACCACATATAATCTTATCATAACGTCCTCTTTGTGAAGCTTTAAAGTTCGAAGAAGCAAGAAACGTGTTGGCCCGGATGATCGGAGATGAAATTAGCCCGACGATCGATACCTATCATGCGTTTCTGAAGGGTGAGAGCTTAGAAGGAACTTTGGCGTGCTCGATTATATGAGAAAAGGTGGTTTGGGTCCAAACAAGGATACGTTTATTCTTGTTCTGGAAAAGTTCTTGAAATTGGGTCAGCATGAAAATGCACTAAAGATGTGGTCGGAAATGAAAGAGTATGAGGTGAAACCGAATCGTTCGCCATTACGTTGTTTTGGTCGAAGGGTTGGCGAATACGGGTTGATTGAGAAAGCTAGAGATCTATACTCTGAGATGAGATGTGTTTTAGAAGTCGATGATTTATTGCTGAAGAAGCAATTAGAGGGATGCGATGGACAGGAAGTTCGTTTGGAAAAAGGAAAAGGGGAGATGACGGTAGTGAGGAATATAAAGAAAGGTCCAAGGTTTACGATGCGGTAGAAATAGTGTGGTACGGAGTAGAAAACGTCGTCAGCGATGAGAAAAAGAAGACAGAAGGCGAAACAACTTGGAATCAACTGTCGCAAGTACTTTTTCATTTTTATTAATCTTCTTTTTATTTTTTTCGTGAAAAAAGATAAAACTTCATCGTATTTCTTCTTTTTGGGGTGAAATACAAACTAGAGTCGGTGTAGGTGAATATTATGAGTACGTTTTTACAGGCTTATTGAAAATTTTACTAGTTTTGTTGTCTTATTTTTGTTTTTCGAACACCTTGATGAAAATGAATAACTACACAATAGTGAGATATAATATTGAAAACCAGTAGTACAAAGAAGAAATGGACCAAAAAAAGAACAAAAAAGCAATGTGTGATGGTTTAAACACGACAATTGTCCATAAAACTTATATTATTCGGACTGTTCATATTATTATACTCCATTCTTGAGTTTTTAAGGTTATATATAATTTGAGCTTTTTCGTTGGGCACTGAAATGAGTTTGAGATGAAGAAGAAGAAAGAAGATTTGAGGTGAAATAATGGAGAGAATGATTTTTTTATTTTTATTTTATTTTATTTTTTGATATTTTGTATGAGATTATTTTAATGTTTTGTTTTATTCTATGATAAGATTATTTTGGTCTTTTTAATTGTGCCTAGTTTTATCCAAAATAATTTAGGCTGTTCTCATCAGAATATGAATTGCCAATATTCGCACCCTACATGTTTTCCTTGTTTACTTGGTCGTCATGTCGTGTTTATATCAAGTTTTATGAGACCAGTTTTTACTATGTCTCATCGGTTCCATTCACCCACTGCTCGACCCGTCCACCCCCACCCTAATCCTAATTATAAAAGAAAAAAAAAAAAAATCAGAATTCGCAAGCTTCCCCTCCCATCTGCTTCTTTCTCTCTCCGCCGGCCGCCATTCTCCAGCGATGGCCCCCGTTTTTCGGTGACGAAACTTAACAAAATTTATATTATCTAAATCGTTTCGACTCCCTCGTTCTATATCTAAAATTAGATTTACGATTGAATGTTTCGATAATCGTACATCAAAGGTCAAAATTTATGAATTGTCAATTTTGACCTCAGATCTACGACGATTCACCGGACCAATTTAGATCTGCAATCACCGCTTAACTCCCTGCGTTGTAATCTACGAGATCCCCAATTTATGTATTCAAATCGGTGTCGTAATCGATACTGACGACGGTAGTCTTTTTTTTTTTTTTTTTTCGCATCACTCCCTCTCTTTCCATTTTCCACCATGGTTGTGGTCGTCATTTTTCAGTCCGCTCCTGGTGGCGTCCGTACGGTGGTAGTGATGTTAGATTGTCTGTTTATGTGTGTGTTCATTTGTGTAATTGTTATAATATCTAGTCAAGTATCACAAAATATATTAAAAGTATCAGAAAAGATATTAAAAGTATTAAATAACATACTTATTTTTGTCAAACAGTACGGATTTTTACAATATCTGATCAAGTATCACAAATTATATTAAAAGTATCAGAAAAGTTATTAAAAGTATCACAGAACACACTTATTTGTGTATCTCAAAACTAGTGTGATTTTTTTCAATATTTGGTCAAGTATCACAAAAATATATTAAAGTATCAGAAAAGATATTAAAAGTATCACACACATTTATTACAAAATGTAGTACAATGTACAAGTATTAGAAAATATGCGATACTTTTAATATATTTTATGATACGCGATCAAATTTTTTAAATACTTTTAATTATCTAAATGTAATAGGCACATATGTAAGTAAAAGAAATTAAATTATAGAATATGTAATATTTTAATTATATTTCGTAATAATGTAACAACATTCTTATGATACTTTGATTTTTGTAAAAAAAAAAAATATAAAATATAACATGTGTTACTTTTACTCGATTTTGTGATACTTTTACTTGAATCTGTAATACTTTTAACTAATTTTGTAATACTTAAAATTGGGCAGATTCTATTTTTTTTTCGGCGACATTTTTTTTTTTGTTGAATTTGCGGTTTTGTAGAGTGGAGCGAGACAATTACTAGATTTTGTGATAAGTTTTTTTTTTAATCGAAACTTCGCCCGATGAATCGCTGTAAATTGGAGGTTAAAATTGATAAATTTGTGACTTTGACTTCAGATATACGGTGATTGGAGTATTAGATTATAAATTCATTTGACTTCAGATATACGGTGATTGGAACGAGGGAGACGAGACGATTACAAAGACATAAGATTTGTAAAAAAAATATCACCGGTAAATAATAGAGGTGGCGGTCGGAGTCCGGAGGTGGGGGGAGCACACTTGTTGTGCGTGTGCTTGTGTGTGATAGAAAATTAATATTTTTTTATTTATTAAATAGATGGGTTGGGGTGAATCGGATAGGTAGGATAAATCAATTAATGAATTTGATAAAAGTGATCTCATACTATGAGGCCGATCTCACAGGAGACCTACTCTTTAAAGATATAGGAGAGAAATGAAAGAGTAAATTTGTTATAAGCTCCCTCAGATTTTTTGGTGATTTTTATTGTCTAAACTTTTTTTTACTTGATAGAAAAGTTGATACGTAAATGTTATTATATATTTTTCTATTTATTAAAATTTTCTTTATTTGATAGTGAAATGATATTATATATTTTTTACTATAAAAAAATTCTTACGTGATTGCAAAAGTTTGCTATGTATTTCTTATATAATTAAAAAGAAATTTAACTCTTTGATCGAAAAATTCTGAAAAAGAAAAATTTATACTTGATAGTTACAATCTGGATTAAACATAAGAAAAATTGAACAGAAAGAAAAGAGCCTTACTGGTCTTGGGAAAAGTCCTTGTCGCGACGATCGAACAGTTGCCGACGGGTGAAACTACAATAAGGGAGAATACCGACGGACGAATGCGCCGACAACCCACAAATTCTTCGTCGATAACCAAGTTACCGACGTATTTGATCCGTCAATATTTTATTCCTCAGTAATTCCCACAACCCGTCGGTATTGTTAACGACAGAATGCCGATGGACAGTCGCGTCGATATTTCCACGACCACCACACTCATTATCCATTTGTATATATCAACGAATGTGTGACATAATATTGTCATTGGTAAACTTGCCGACGTGCACGTCTATAAGTACTGATGGATTATTTCTCGGTAAGCACAGACGGATTAATTCCCGTTGGTGACTTTAATTGAATTAAAATTTCGACAGAGAAGTGTCTGTTGGTTTTTTTTTTTTTTTTTTGTACTTGTTCATATTTTTTTTGTACTTGTTCATATTTATATACCTAAAGATTGCAAAATATAAAAAACTCAAATTGAAATTAAATCAATATTTCTCATCAAGTATATAGTTATGTTTAAAGTCTAACAAATAAAAAGTCAAAACATAAACAAATAAAGGTCATGACTAGGTGGAGGCGCTAGCTACATATGGGTGGTGGGGGCTGCAACTAGTTTGTCGCTGCAGCTATCGCCGTAGTGAGCTGAGGATGGTTATTCGCCCGGAGCCGCACCTCGAGCTCCTGTCATTCCTGCAAGAATTTGACGATCTTTTGTAATACAATTAGCTTAGTATGTATTTTGAAAACCTAAAGTTCTCGTCAACACCTCCCATTAGTTTCAAAGTCCACATATATTGCAGTGCACTTGAGAACAAAGAGAGATATAAATCGAAATTTAAATGTCCACAAAATACATACAAAGATGTCCACATTAGAGTCGCATTCCCAAGATGTCCAAGTAAATGGATTATTCATAATTTATTATCAACCTTTCTATTTGATATTAACTCTTTAATGTGTCTAATGTGCTTGAGCACATAAACAAGAATACAATAACGGATGTTATCTGTTGGTGAATTAGATCCATCGATAATCAACGAATTACCACAACTTTCAGTGTATATATTAAACACGACACTCAAAATCACATTTCAAAAGCACCACCACATTACAAAACCTCAAACCCGTGATTGGAATACAAAACCTGCCGATTGTGTCGTAAATCACGTCATCAACCACCAGCATCACCACAACACCAAATAGAATCATAAAATCAAAAAATCTCAACCCCAATGAATTCACAAATGTTCGTAGAAATAATGTCATCCCATAATCCAAGAATGCCACATCTCAAAACTTCAAATCCGTGATGGAGGACAAAACCTCCCGGCTGGCACCGTAAATCACGTCATCAACCATCGATGCCATGTTTTGCATGTAATTTTTATGTTTTTCTTTGTGTTTTTAGATAGGTTTTTATATTTATTTTAGTAGTTTTAAGTCATTTTTCGTTAGGTTTTTAGGTCGTTTTTCTTGTTTTATTAATTTTTCGTGTTTCTTGCTAATTTTATATTTTAACGAGTTAATTGGTTCAATTACCTTGAGGTTTGGTGTAATTCTTGGGTTTTTACGTTTAGAAATTCCTAATTTATAGGCCAAGGCATTGGAGACCAAAGTTCAAGCCAAGGCGGGCCCAAATCGGTGCCAAGAAGAGGCTCCAAAAATGGATAACATTCTGAAATGGTGGCCTAGCCTCGCCGCCCGTCGCCCAACCTCGCCTAGCCTAGCCAAAATCCGCTCCAGAACTGCGACACTGGGTAGAGCAGTGGACACTGGGTAACCCAGTGTCCGAGCAGCGCCTGCCAGCGCCCGCGCGCAGCGCTCACGCCTGCTTGCTAGCTGCCGCCCTACATCGCCTACCTTCGCCCAAGCCCGTGCCTGCACGCCATCCGCTCGCCAGCACTCCTGTAGCCCTCGCCAAGCGTCGCCAGCGCTTGCCACCCAGCGCCATGCCTCGCTAGCAGCCACGCCCCACGCCCAGCGCCTGCGGACACTGGGTGCGCCTGCCGACACTAGGTTACCCAGTGTCCGAGCCATGCATGCCCAGATCACTATTTCTTCAAGCCAACTCGAGCCAAATCGAGCCAAAAGGTGTCAAAGGCTAGACAAGTGGCTACGAAGGTCAACACAGGTCAATTTTGGTCAAACCCGGGAATTTCAAACCTTTTTAGCTAATTTGGTCCATTTAAACCCAATTAAACCTATTATAAATAGAACCTCACTCTCATTTTGTAAAAAAAAAAAAAAAAAACTCCCCTCCCAACCCTAACTTGGGTTTGGGATTAAAATTACTCTCAAGCTCTTGATAATTTTCTCTCTTCTTAGGTTTTAGATTCAATTTCAAGCTTTGATGTACTTTCATTTCTAGATTTAGATTACTTTCATGCTTGGCCTTTGGTTTGTAAGCCTAAGAAGAATCCAAATACTCCTTTGGATTGTTACTTTTGATGCAATTACATTCAATCTTTGTTACATTTCTTAATTCACGATTGTTTCCTTTCAGTTTCATGTTTTATGCTTTATTTCCATGCTCTGTTCTTCATTTCCATGCTTGTTCTTCATTTTATGCCTTTTGTCTTAGCACCTTGAATTCATGTTAGATCTTAAGAATTGGAAAGGGAATCTATATGAGTGACACATCTAGATCATAGATCGAGTCTTAAATCGTCTTGATTTTGAGTTTTTCCTATTCTTTATTTGCAATTTTATTTTCATGCATAGTTTTAGGTTGAATCTTAGATCTAGGCTTCGTTGCTTGTTATTTTCCGTAAATTTTATGCTTTCATGTCAATTCCCATTGCTCTTTCTATCCATGCTTTCAATTTTTGCTAATTTGCATTATTTGAGTTTTTATGCATAGTTGTACCTTGTGCTTGCATGCTTGTACTTGGTGAGACATTGCATTTTCTTGCTTATTTTCATTATTTGCTTTCATTTCCATATTGAGGCTTACGACGAGGCATCCGACCAACTTGCTATATCCATTTCTAGGATAGTTTAGATAGTTAATTGCTTTATTTTCATTTTCCCTTTACTTTTCAAAGCTTGAAACACATTGAATCCTTCAATTGAATCGAATTCCGATAATGCCAAGCCATGAACCCGTTGATATATCTCAACACCACTAAAACTCTTCTATCAAAATGGCGCCGTTGCGACTCGGCTTGGTTAAAGCTTTCGATTTGATTGTCGTTTCTTTGTGTTTTTAACTTTCTTTGTTATTTGGCGTTTTTGTTTAGTATGTTAGGTACGTATAACTATGGTGGATACATTCCCAACATGGGAGGGCATGGTTCAAACCATGTTGGGAATGGGATGTATAATGGTTTTGGAAACGTGGGAGGGCATGGTGCAAACCACATCGCCAATGGTGGATTCGGCTATGGGCAACCCAACATGGGAGGGCATGGTGCAAACCATGTTGGGTTTGGTGGCGTCGTGGGTATGAATGGTTCTTCCGGAGGGTATGGTGCTTCAAATCCTTATCCGAATATGCAAAATCCGACTCCCGGTCCGTATGGGGGTTATATTGCACCTAATCAATTTCCGAACATGCCAACTCCAAATCTCGGCCCGTATGGAGACTCTCATGCGCTTAATTTCAATCATGCCCCGAATGTGAATTTTAATGCTTATGGTGGAGGTGCGAGTTATGGAGGTGTCGTCAATAGTGCTCCAAAGCCCGATCCGTATGAGTTGTTTGGAGAAGGGAGATCCGTTGTCGCAAGTGTCCCCCCACATCCGCACCATGGCGGATGTTAATAGACCATCTTTGAGGCCAATTTACGCTGGTACCATCAATAGTGCCCCTCATCCCGATCCTTATGAGTTGTTTGGAGGTGGGAGCTTCATTGTCCCAAGTGGCCCAACACCTATAGCATCTTTCGTATCTCTCCCTCCCGAGCAAACATCTTCTCGAGAAATATATTTCAATGATTATGAAGTGAGTGGAGCTTCTTCTTCTCGGGAGATTGAGTTAAAGAAGAAAATAGCGGCGTTGGAGGCTCGAATTGTTCAAATGTCTAGCCCGGGACCGGTTCCCTCGTGTGCATCATGTGGATTGTTTGATCACGGTTACACGTCTTGTCCTTCAAACCTCTCGTTCAATATGCCGATGTCTCATTCGGAAGAAGTATATGGAGGCTATGGATATCCGGTGGGACCCGATTGTGCTATGCCATCTTTTGCTCCATCGCTGACTCATAACCCTCTTGTTACTCTTCCCGTGGGCCCACTTATCCCGGTGAATGTTCCTACCCCACTCTCCGGTCCGACCCTCATGATCGCTATGCAATATTTTCCCGTAATGTCGGTCTCACTCGACACGATCTTCGATAAGTGTGGGGTGGTTGACAATACGGTCGTCTCACCATCGGAAGAAGATGTGCTTTTAAATCCGAGTGTTCTTACTCCTCTTGACTCCCCTCCCATGGACCTCCCTTTTCTTTCTCTTTCAAAATGTTCTATTTTCGATCGGATATATATGGAAATGATCGAAGGTTTGGTCAAACGAGTTTATATGGAGGATAGGAGCAACGAGGAGGTGAGTGGCCGAGAATCCTATTTCTAGGAGTGTTGTGAGAATGATGATCACCTTGTTCTTAATGATGCGTCCGTTGTGCCTCTATGTGACCCCGATTTGTGTGTCGATGACTCTCGATGTGTCGTTGAGGGCAACGATGACTTTTTAGAGGGGGAGTCGGGGGTTATTGATGATAAGCTTGAAAAAAATTTACGATTATCTTGAGGAGGAGGAGGAGGAGAGCAAGTCGATTATTATCCTTGCAGACTCACACCGAGAAAAAGAGGAGGAGAGGATGGTTGAAGGGTTTAAAATTCTTTCGGATGCTATTGAGGGGATACCCGGAGTGGTTGAGAGAGTTATCCCTTTGAATTCGAGTTTTGATGAAATGGTGAGAGCCGGGATGTGGAGGTTGTTATTGGAGGCTTGATGTTCGTGATGTCCAAAAGTGAGTGGGTGAATCCCATTCACATGGTGACGAAGGAGGGGAAAGGAGAATTGTTGTCCACGAGGGCTACGACGAGATGGAAGATGTAGATCGATTCTAAGAATTTAAATACGGCTACCAAGAGAGATCATTTCCCTCCCTCGTTTGTCGATCAAAGGATGAACAAGCTAGCCGGCTATTATTCCTATTGCTTCTTGGATGAGTTTTCGGGGCACTTCAAGACCACCATTCCACCCGAGGACCTAGCCAAGATGAGCTTCAATTGCCCGTTTGGAACGTTTGCTTTTTGGTGGATCTTATTTGAGCTATGCAATGTGCCAAGGACGTTCTAAAGAGTGTATCCTCCCGACAAGGAGGAGATTGTGTTGGAGGATCCTCCCGTGATCTTTCCACCTTGACCAAAAGGGAGTACGTCGAGCTAATGACGTAAAACAAGTGCTTCTTGGGAGGCAACCCAAGTTCTTCTCGTTTATTCTTTTATTTTCTTTCTTTCTTCTTAAAATGAAAATCCAAAAACATTTGAAAATTTTAAAAACAAAAATAAATTTGTTGAGATTCGTGTACATATTTTCTTGAGTTTTTAACTTCGTGTGACTTTCTTGTATAGTGTGTTGTTTTCCAACTTCAACCTTGGGCGATTGGATAAGTGAGTAGCGTTCATAAAGCCGGGAGATACTAGCCATGCTCGATTATTTCTTGGATTCTTAGATGCCTAGGTGGACCCCACCGAGTTCGACCAAAACTCGCTCGGTTAAGGAAGTTTCTATTCCCCCTCCTTTTACTTGGTTTTCATTAAAATGCGGGTAATGCATGGTTTAAGTGTGGGGTGAGTAGGTGGTTAGGGTCCGGGAGTCACAAAGTACAATTTGTCTTTCTTGACTCGAGCCTTGGCGAAGTGACGCATTCTTGGCGAAGTGACGCATACTATTTGCGCTATTATATGGTTGAGTCATTTTTGTGTCTTTTGTGTCTTTATTGCATTGTTGAACAATCACCACTTGCTTGGAGGTTTGAATAGTTTACTTGTTGGGTTTTTGCATGTTAATGGCCTCTTGTGTGAGGGGATGAATTTTTGTGCTTCATCCAAACCCGCCTATATATATATATAATAAACATTTTCTCGTGAAAAGATTGCAAATCTCTAAAATCTCTTTTGGTTTTGCTCCCAAATTCGGTGCAAACTAGTGAGAAGCCTTGTGTGATTTATCGGCATGCTTGTATTTTTATGAAAATTGCATTGAGAAGGTTTGATTTTGCTCGTACATGATTGAATTTGGAAATGACCTCGAGTCACATATATCACCCTTATTTCGGCCATATCCAAATATATAAGCTACTTAAAAATTCCAAATGAACCCCCTTGAGCCTATGTCCCGTTTCTTGTTAGCCGAGCTCGATTTTAGCTCTTATATATTCATAATTTGTAAGGTTAGAGAGTGTGTTGTTAGCCGACGAGAGATGTGAGGGAAATCGATTGTGGTTTCGGATTTTGAGTTGCTTATACACACAAAAAAAAGAAAAGAAAAGAAAAGAATAATACTCCAACACAATCATGAAAAGTGATAAAGAGTGCGTTCAAGTAAAAAGTCTAATTTAAAGGCTAAGTTTAGTAAAAAGAAGCAAAATTCAAAAAGCTTCTATGTGTTGTGAAATAAAGTCAGAAAGTGTGTAAATATACGAAAGGGTTTCGAAGGAATGTTTGGTAAATTGGGAAGGGTGAAGCGATTAAAAGTTTCAGGTTTTAGAAATTAGGATTTTGTGTGTTATTGATCACGTTCGATCGTGTGTTAACCACTATATCCAAATGTTCCATACCTTACCAAAGAGCCAACATTATGTTGTACCTTGATTATATTTCGAATGATTGTAGCTTGGGTATGTATTTTGGTATGTAAATTGATGTAATTTAATTAGCAAAAACATCTTGAGGAAGAAGAAAAGGATAGAGGGATGGAGGAGAGAGAAATATAGATGAAATGGTTAAGAAGAGAATTATGATTTTGCATTCTGTCCATTACATTCAGTGGTATCCCGTTTTAATAGGAAAATGTTGGGACCACAATTTGTTACAATCATCCTAATAAGCATGCTAAATGACAAAAAGGTTTAATAAATATATAGACATAACATGTGGGCTTTGTGGACAATTTAATTATTTTTCTGAGCCCATTATCGATTTCCAGCCCAACTCCCTCACTGCCCGGCCCGATGCCTCAATCTGACCCGTTACCAGCGCGTTGACTTGATGAGCACCGCTAATCAGCTCCTCCCCCATTTCATTCACAATATAATCCACAACATTACCCTTCCCAGATTAAGTTCCTTGTCCCCAAGGATCCATGTCCGGAAACCTTCGCTTGATGAAATCCGCATCTTCCCAGGTAGGTTTGATTTGATGAGATTCACTCCACACAACCAACACTTGCTCAATTTCTGTTTTCCCCTTTTTATCCATCGATTTTCCAAAATTCGCTGGGGTTCTAGTTTAAAAATTCCTTCCATTGTAATTTCTAGTAATTTTCTTGAGGGTACCACCTCCTGATGCAGCTTCTTTTTAAGCAGAGAGACGTCAAAAACCGGGTGGATCCGAGAGTCGGCGGGCAGATCCAATCGGTAGGCGACCTCCCCAATCCTCTCTAAGATGAGAAAAGGTACGAAGTAATGTGAGGACAACTTCAAGTTCTTCCTCAAATGCAGAGAATTTTGGCTGTACGGCTGAAGCTTCAGGTAAACTTCTTCACCCACCTCAAAGGTCCTCTCAACCCTAGATTGGTCGGCATATGTTTTCATTCGATTTTGTGCCTGAAAAAGGCTGTCTTTTAGCTGTTTGAGCATATCCTGCCTATCCTTTACAAATTCCTTGGCCTCTGTGTCTGCATTTCTTACAAAAGATTGGGTAGATAGGAAGGGGGTGGGTACCTGTAAAGGGCTTGTAAAGGGGTACATTTCAAGCCAGTGTGGTAGTTGGTATTATACCAATGTTCGTCCAAGTTTATCCATTTGAGCCAAGTCCTAGGGTTGTTATGCACCATACACCTCAGATAGGTCTCTAGGCATTGATTTAATCATTCTGTCTGTCCATCAGTTTGGGGGTGGTAATCTGTTGACATGTTTAGCTTCACCCCCATGACCTTGAAAACCTCTCCCCAAAACTGGCTAGTGAAAACCTTGTCCCTGTCAGTTACTATGCTGAGAGGAAGTCTATGCAACTTATATACTTGATCCATAAATGATTGAGCCACTGGTTGAGCAGTATAGGGATGAGCTAGAGCCAGGAAGTGTCCATATTTTGTGAATCTGTCAATTACCACCAAGATCACACTTTTCCCATTAACCTTGGGTAGGCCTTCAACAAAATCCATGCTAATATGTGTCCTGGCTTGTTCTGGTATAGGTAAAGGTTGTAGCAACCCTGGATAGGGTGCATGACTGGTTTTATTCATGCTGCATACCTCACACCCCTGCACCAATTTGATAATATCAGCCTTCAGGTTTGGCCAATAGAAAACTGCTTTTGTTCTCATATAGGTTCCCCTAATTCCTGAGTGACCACCATAAGCTAAGCTATGCATGGCATCCAAAATCATTTTTCTGAGGTCACTGTCACTTCCCACTAACAGCCTCCCTTTGTGTCTGATCAATCCTTTATTTATCTCAAAGTCTGGGTAGGATGTGGCATCTATGCTTTTAGTTGCAATGATCTTGCTGGCAAAGGTGTCATTTTTATATCTATTGATCACCCTCTGCAACCACATAGGTTTAATAGTGGTAAGGGTATAGTTATCTTCTTCTAGCTCCCTGATTCTGGACAGTGCATCTGCTGCCCTGTTTTCCTTCCCTTTCCTGTAGTGGATTTCATAATCCAACCCCAGTAACTTAGTAATCCATTTTTGCTGTGTAGGATTCATCACCTTCTGGTCTAACAGGTGTTTGAGAGAATGTTGATCTGTCCTAATAATGAACTTATGTCCCTGTAGGTAATACATCCACCTCTGTATGGCCATCAACACTGCTAGGAACTCTTTTTCATAAATGGATAACCCCTGATTCCTGGGACATAATAGTATGCTCATGAATGCTATAGGTCTACCTTGTTGCATCAGAATAGCCCCAATCCCATAGCCACTAGCATCAGTCTCCAGGACAAAAGGCTGAGAAAAATCTGGTAGGGCCAGTATAGGAGTAGTTGTCATAGCTTCCTTCAGGTTATGAAAGGCTACATCAGCCTCCTTACTCCATGCAAACTTCTCCTTTTTTAGGAGATTAGTGAGTGGCTTGCTAAATAATCCATATCCCTTGACAAATTTCCTGTAGTACCCAGTCAGTTCTAGGAAACCCCTCAGTTGTTTGACTGTCTTAGGCACTGGCCAATTGATCATACACTCAATTTTTTGTAGGTTAGTGGTCACCCCTTCTTGGTTGATTATGTGTCCATGGTACTCAATCCGTGTCTGCCCAAACTGGCATTTGCTTCTCTTGGCAAATAGCTGATTTCTCCTAAGTATCTCCAACACATCCCTCACATGTTGGAGGTGTTCCTCCCACCCTTTACTATAGATTAGGATATCATCAAAGAAAACTAGGGCATACTTCCTTAAACAACCACTGAACACCTGATTCATCAGACTCTGAAAGGTGGCAGGTGCATTACAGAGCCCAAAAGGCATGACTAGGAACTCAAATTGACCATGGTGAGTGTTGAAGGCAGTTAGGTACCTATGTTCAGGTTTCATGAGGATCTGGAAATAGCCTGGCCTCAAATCAATCTTGGAAAAGTACTTAGCCCCATGTAGTTCATCTAATAGTTCATCAATTACTGGTATGGGGTATTCATGCTTAACAGTTAAATCATTTAGGTATCTGTAATCCACACAAAGCCTCCAGGTGGAATCCTTCTTTTTAACCAGCAATACTGGTGAGGCAAAAGGACTTTGACTAGGCTGAATAACTCCACTCTGTAGTAGTTCTGCAACTATCTTATCTAAAGAGGCGAGTGTGGTGTGTGATCCTTCAGTTTTGGCCCTCAAGAAGATCGATCCCGGCTCCTTTTGTATTGGCATCACGCTCGGAAATGGAAAGGTCATAACCGGTATGCTCGATTCCGGGGCGGGGATAAATTTGATACCATCTTCGATCTATGAGCAATTGGAGCTAGCCCCTTTGCAAGAGACAAGAATTTGCTTACAATTAGCCGATCGGTCGATTCGATATCCGAAGGGCGTTGTTAAGGATGTGCTCGTCAAGATTGGAGGACTTGTAGTCCCAGTGGTCTTTGTTGTTCTTGATGTGGGCATGGTGTCCAACGATGGTGCCGAGCATACCATTTTACTCGGACGCCCCTTTATGGCCACCACACAATGCCTCATTAACGTTGGTAAGAATAACCTAACCTTGTCCGTGGCGGGTGAGCCGGTTACATTTTCTATGAGCAACTTGCTGTCGATTCCTTCAAGCACCTTTCATGCGGATTGTCTACTTGTTGACGAGATTCAAGAATTGGTTGAGCAAGTTTTCTTGGTGGATGAGTATGATGAGACAATCGAGTCGGCGGTTGATGATAGCGGTGATTTTGAGGTTAATGGAGCTTATGGGCGTGGCACCAACTCGTGTATTGCGACAAGTCCCTTTGAGAGTGCTTGCATTAATGTCATTGAGGCCAACGACCTATTTTTGAAGAGGGAGGTGGGGCTTGTTGATGATAAATAAGTCGTCGAGACGAATGAAAACTTTGACGAATACCTACACAAAATTATGGATTTGTTCGAGCTAGCCACCGATGGGGGTGAGAAGAGGCACAAGCCCAAGCTAAAGCCTCTCCTATCTCACCTCAAGTATGTCTTTTTAGAAGAAGAGGAGAGTAAGCCGGTGATTATTTTTGCCAATCTAAACGAAGAGGAGGAAGCGAGGTTGATCAAAGTGCTTAAGGCTCACAAAAGTGCCATTGGATGGAGCCTCGGTGATATAAAGGGAATTAGCCCTTCGACTTGCATGCATCAAATCATATTGTAGGATGACGCCAAGCCCTCTCGAGAGTTCCAAAGGCGATTGAACCCGAACCTTAAAGTGATTGTGAAAGAAGAGATACTCAAGTTATTGAAGGAGGGCTTGATCTATGCTATGGCCGAGAGTGAGTGGGTGAGTCCCGTGCATATGGTTCCTAAAAAGAGCGGCATCACCGTTATGGAGAACGAAAGGGGTGAGTTATTTGCTACACGGGCAACGACAGGGTGGAGGATGTGCATCGATTTTAGAAATTTGAATGCGGCTACGAAGAAGGATCACTTTCCTCTACCTTTCATTGATAAAATGCTAGACAAGTTAGCCAACCACCACTCTTATTGCTTCTTAGACGGATTATCGGGCTATTATCAAATTACTATCGCACTCGAAGACCAAGCTAAAACGACGTTCACATGCCCATTTGGGACCTTTGCCTTCCGCCAGATGCCGTTTGGGCTATGCAATGCCCTGAGAACTTTCCAAAGATGCATGCTATCAATATTCTCTGACATGATTGACAAATATCTTGAAGTCTTTATGGATGACTTTTCCATATATGGGGACTCGTTCGAAGAATGCTTGAGAAACCTTGAGGAAGTGCTAGCCCGATGTGAAGAGACGAGCTTGACACTAAGTTGGGAGAAGAGCCACTTCATGGTTCGAAGTGGAATTGTGCTCGGGCATGTGATTTCGGGAAAGGGGATTGAAGTGGACAAAGCCAAAGTAGAAGTGATCGAAAAGTTACCCCCTCCCCTCAACGTGAAAGATGTAAGGAGTTTCCTCGGGCATGCCGATTTTTATCGACGGTTTATTAAAGACTTCTCAAAAATTGCCCGCCCCTTGTGTCGGTTGTTGAGTAATGAAGTCCCTTTCGAATTTGACAAAGCTTGTACGGATGCGTTTCTGGAAATTAAGAAGAGCCTCGTGTCCGCCCCCATTGTCGTAGCTCCCGATTGGAACTTGGCTTTCGAGATTATGTGCGACGCATCGAGTGAAGCGGTGGGGGCCGTACTTGGCCAACGAGTTGACAAGCTATTGAGAGTGGTGTATTATGCAAGCTTGATGCTCAACGATGCACAAAAGAACTATACGATGACCGAGAGAGAGCTATTGGCCGTAATCTTTGCTCTAGAGAAGTTTCGGGCTTACATTGTTAGATCACGAGTCGTGGTGCATAGCGATCATGCCGCATTGCGATATTTGTTCTCTAAGCCCCAAGCAAAACCCCGTCTTATTCGTTGGATCCTATTGCTTCAAGAATTTGATATTGAGATCAAGGATCGGAAGGGGTGTGAGAATGCGGTAGCCGATCATCTTTCGAGGTTGGTCACGGAGGGAGGAGAAGGGGTAGAAATTGGAGAGAATTTACCACACGAGAACTTGATGAAAGTGAGCCAAGCGCCTTGGTATGCCGACTATGCAAATTACTTGGCAAATGGTGAGCTTTGGCCGGATATAGATTGGCAAGAAAAGAAATGCTTCCTAGCTAAGTGCCAAAGTTTTTATTGGGAGGATCCATTCATGTACAAAGTGGGGAAAGATGGTATGATAAGGAGATGTGTGCCCGAGGAGGAGATACAAGAACTATTAACTTTTTATCACGATCATCAAGCCGGAGGCCACTTCGGAGGAAGGAAGACGGCTCTCAAGATTTTAAGTTCGGGCTTCTATTGGCCGTATCTCCATTATGACGCTCACATCCATGTTCAAACTTGTGATAGATGTCAAAGGACGGGGAGCATTTCGAAGAGGAACGAGATGCCCTTAGTGGGAAATTTGGCGGTCGAGATTCTCGAGGTGTGGGGGATCGACTTCATGGGGCCATTCCTTAAGTATTCCGATGGGCATGAATATATTCTTGTGGGAGTGGACTACGTTTCGAAATGGGTCGAGGCCATACCTACAATAAAGAACAATGCCGAGGTAGTTGTGAAGTTCGTGAAAGAGAATATATGTGCTCGGTTTGGCTTTCCTACAGTCATAATAAGCGATGGTGGTAGTCACTTTTGTAACAAGCTCTTAGAGAAACTTATGAAGATCTATGGGATCAAGCACAAAATAGCGACGCCATATCATCCCCAAACCTCGGGGCAAGTTGAAACGAGCAATAAGCAAGTGAAGAGCGTGTTAGAGAAAATGGTGCAACCGAATCGGAAAGATTGGTCGAGGAAATTGAGTGATGCATTGTGGGCCCTCCAAACGGCGTATAAAATGGTTTTAGGCACGACCCCTTACTATTTGGTATTTGGGAAATCTTGCCATTTGCCCGTGGAGATTGAGCACAAAGCATTTTGGGCGAAAAAAGCCGTTAATTTGGACTTGAAGGAAGCCGGCCTCGAGAGGATGTTGCAACTAGAGGAATTGGACGAGCTTAGAGATAATCAATATGAAAATGCTCGAATCTACAAGGAAAGGACGAAACGCATTCACGACAAGAGGCTAATCCCAAAAAAGCTTGAGGTTGGGATGCCCGTTTTACTCTACAATTCCCGCTTAGCACTCCATCCTGGAAAGTTGAAGTCTAAATGGACGGGTCCTTACACCATCGAATTTGTGAATCCGAGTGGAGCGGTCACGTTGGTCGACCCCGCATCTCAAAATTGTTTCCAAGTGAATGGGCACCGAGTTAAACCCTATCGTCATGGTTTCCTCTTGCCACCCGATGAGGAGGTGGTAGCTTTGGTTGATCCTCCTCTCTCATCCATTTCATAATTTCCCAAGGGAACTGTCAAGCTAAAGACGTTAAACAAGCGCTACATGGGAGGCAACCCATGAATTTTCTAGCCCTTTCTCATTTCTCTTATTTTTATTTTATTTTATTTTACTTCATTTTTATTTTTTCTTCTTTCTCCTTGAAATTTTGTGCATATCCCTCCCTTCTTTGCGTTAGCTTATGTTTTTGAGTTGGTGTAGGTGCAATCTTAGAAGTTTTGGAGAAAGGAGGATCGAAAAGGAGGAATTGGCTGCACTGCTACAGTCGATCGACTGGTAAGCAGTCGATCGACTGCCCAATCGACTGAGACCCCCCGGATCGACTGGCGGACAGAGACTCAAGGTTCTCTCTGAAGAGCATTCGATCGAATGGTTAGTCGATCGACTGAGGAGCAGTCGATCGACTGCCTCACTGGCTCGGCCCAGCAGTTTATTATAAAGGGGCTGTCGATCTGCCCCTTTCTTCCCACCAAAGCCGTCTGCAAAAAAAAAAAGAAGGGGAGAGAAGAGCAACGAAAAAAAAGAGGAGAAAAGAAAATAAAAAATCGAAAAAAAAAGAAGAGAGGAGTCGATCGACTGGGTCTTGGTGCGCGGGAATTCTTTTCCACAATCCGTCCTTTCGTACAACGAAGTTAGGGTTTCTTTTCCAATTCAGTTTCGAATCCAATTCCAAGCCATACGATTGAGGTAATTCGCTAGAGCCTACGTCTTAATTCGTTATTTGGTTGTTTGGTTGCGATTTGGGGATGCTTTGAGTTCCAATTCTTCACAGTTCCATATTCAAAAACCACGCCCACCAAGTGCTCGATAAAATGCCTCAATGAAAACCTTCTTTTGAAACTCTCATTTTCCTTCCAATTTCTTCGCACCTTAAGATTTCCAAAACCTTTTAAGCACCACCCTCGTTTACCCTCGTCCAATTTCAAACCGTTCTATGGCAAACATCTGCAACTACCCCGACCTTGCCGACAAATACTCCGCCCCATTTCCTATTTATACCTTGTCCGAAGGTGAACTTTACGAGAACCTTTCTCAAAGGAACTTCGCTATGCCACGTTTTGTCACACTCGATCGCCTCGACGAGTGGGTAGCGAACGGGGACCACCAAGGATTCGGGTCTCGGGTGCTTAATTTCATCGACGCGATGGACGCCCGCTATTTTTCATCCCTCCAGGTACCGGCCTATTAAGAATTGATGCTTGAATTCTTCACCACCTATAATCCCTGAGAGTGTTCGGAATTCTTAGTTTGTTTCGGGGGAAGAGAGTGTCGGGTCACTCGAGAGGTACTCCAAGCGATCCTCGGGTTTAATTGCGAGGATTTGTGGGACGATCGGCCAAGGGAGTTTGCCCAGACGCAATTTTGGGCATCGATCACGGACGGGCGAGGTACGTCTCGATATCAAGCCTCAGCCATCACTGAATTGGCACTTTTGGATACTTATAAGTTTTTTGCCCACGTCGTGATGGGCAAGCACGAGATCTCCAACCTCACCCTTGACGAGGTCTACATACTTTGGTGCTTGGTTCACGGGCGTCGAATTCCCTTCTATCCATTCATCCGTGCTGGGATTCGGGGGATAATGAAGACAAGAGGTGGGAGTGTAGCGTAGGTCGAAATGGGGCCCATGATCACTTTGATAGCCCGTCATTTCGGGTTCGACCCGGAGGCGGATCATATGATGAGGATCGAGCCGGTGAAGTTGGGGTGAAAAATGCCGAAGATTCCGACGAACCTTCAATGCCCCCGCCACCGTAGTCAAGAACGAGAAGAATAAGACGAGCTTAATAGGCGGCACGACGAGGGAGTCGAGGCCGACGAAGCCCCGAACACCAGTTCGGGTGCACCTTTCAACGCAAGCACGAGTCAAGCGGCAATCCCGCAATTTAAAGGCCCGAGCACCGGCTCGGGTCCCGACATGGGTTGGCACGAGTTCCAACGCCAAGTGTTTGCGGCTCGACGTGGGGCAAGCAAGGGCCGACCGAGCGCACCGCTCCCTCCATAGCCACCTCTTGTTGATCGAGAGCTGTTTGCGACGAGACAAGGAAGAGGAGAACGATGAAGACGAGGAGGAAGAGGAGGACGAGGAAGCAAACCTCCAACCCCGATGCCGGAGACGTCATTGATTTTCCTATCTCTATTATATTTATTCAGCTATTATGTTTTATTAAGACTTGCACGTTATTTTGATTTGTATTATTTGGATTCGGTTATGTTCTTTTATTTCTCACCTATCTCTTGAAAACCCCAAAAATGTGTTATTTCGTTTTGTATTATTTTGATTTGTTTATGTTCTTTTATTTCTCATCTATCTCTTGAAAAACTCAAAAAAATTCGAAAACTGTAAAAACAAACAAAAATATATATCTGTGTATAGTATTTTGTCTTTTGGTTCTATTCTTGACTTTGACTTTAACTTTTTCGTGATATACATATGGTCTTGAGTTTTAATTTCGTGTGATTTTTCTTTTATATATATCTTGTGCGTCGACTCCAACCTTGGGCAAATTGATGGCTTGGTAGCGTTCATGAAGTCGGGTGATGCTAACCATGCTCGGCTTTTACTTGGATTGCTTGATTTATAGGTGGACCCCACCGAGCTCGAACTGAACTCGCTCGGTTGAGGGAGTTTCTATTCACACCTCTTTTACCTGATTTTCATTAAAATGCAATGAGGGCATTGCATGGTTTAAGTGTGGGGTGGGTAGGTGCTTAGGTCCGGGTTTTTTATCGAGCATGTTTTGTTGATCTTAAATCGAGCCTTAGTGAAGTGACGCATTCTTGGCGAAGTGACGCTTACTATTTGCTCTATTATATTGTTGAGTCGTGTGTTGAGTCACTTGTGTGTCGTTTTTGTGTCTTTATTACATTGTTGAACAATTCCCCATATTTTGAAGTTTGAATAGTTTACTTGTCGAGTTTTTGCATGTTTTAAGCCTCTTGTGTGAGGAGTTGAATTTTTGTGCTTCGTCCAAAACCTTGGAATATTTGGATAGAGTGGCTAACACACGATCAAACGTGATCAATAACACACAAAAATCCTAACTTTTAAAACCCGAAGCT
>BMAC01000319.1:661239-720385 GCA_014905375.1 Phtheirospermum japonicum | reverse complement strand
ACTTGAACGCTCGCTTTATCACTTTTCGTGATTTGTGTTGGGTATTATTTTTCTCTTTCTTTTTTCTCTTTGTTTTTTTTTTTTTTTTTTTGTATAAGCAACTCAAAACTCGAAACCCTCAATTGATTTCCCACACATTCCGAGTCAACTAACGACATACCCTCTCACCTCACACTTT
This sequence comes from Phtheirospermum japonicum, assembly GCA_014905375.1. Lineage (NCBI taxonomy): Eukaryota > Viridiplantae > Streptophyta > Magnoliopsida > Lamiales > Orobanchaceae > Phtheirospermum > Phtheirospermum japonicum. The sequence goes on along the minus strand of BMAC01000319.1, from coordinate 720,207 downwards.
ATGGAGATATAAGAGCTAAAATCGAGCTCGGCTAACAAGAAATGGGGCATAGGCTCAAGGGGGCTCATTTGGAGTTTTTTTTAAGTAGCTTGAATATATGAATATGGCCGGAACAAGGGTGATGTATTGTGCCTCGAGGTCATTTTCAAATTCAATCATGTACGAGCAAAGTTAAACCTCCTCAATGCAATTTCCATAAAAATGCAAGTAAGCCAATAAATCACACAAGGCTACTCACTAGTTTGCACCGAATTGGGAGCAAAATCAAAAGAGATTTTAGAGCTTTGCAATCTTTTCACGAGTAAATGTCGATTGTATATATATATATATATATATATATATATGTGTGTGTGTGTGTGTGTGTGTGTGTGGGTGGGTGGGTGTGGGTGGGTGACCTTACCAAAGAGCCAACATTACAACCCATAATAAAGACCTCTTTCGATTCTTATTTGGTCATGTACTGTGAGCAATATTGAGCGTTCGATTTGTGAAATCTTGACAAGATGCATGCATTGTCCGATTCAAGCGTATACACTTTCCAAACACTTGAGCGAATTGAGCGAACACCCTCAAAATTTCCATTGAGGAAGTCATCAATTTGGCTTGCATTTGAGAAAGAGTAATACGGGCAATGCTTGACGATAGCAAGTTCATGTTGATACTTCCATCATATTAAATAGGATAAGCACAAGGAATTTTCTTTTTACACTATGTTCATTGCATGTACACTCTCGATTCTTTTCGTTGTTCGAGGACGAACAAACCGATAAGAGTGGGGTAGTTGTTTTGCATGTAATTGTTGTGTTTTTCATAGAATTTATAGTTAGGGTTTAGCATTATTTTTTGGTCGTTTTGAGTCATTCTCATTAGGTTTTCGGTCATTTCCTCGTTTTTAGGGTTGAAACTTGATGGATGTGTTTCTTGATGATAATTCATGGGGTTTGAGTTCAAATTCTTATGTTGTAGGTGGCACAAGGTTTTGGACCGACTCTAAAGTTGTTAAGGAGCGAGTCAAGGCGTTGAAGCTCAAGAAGCCGTGCCGAAATGAGGAAAATCGAGGCCAATCGACTGCTCGACTGACTGCCCATGCTGCCCGCAGTCGATCGACTGCTATCAAGAAAATCGAATGAAAAATCAACTGATCAACAGAGAGTTCGACAAATTGGCAAGGAAGTCGATCGACTGGACTTAGTCGATTGACTGATCCTGAGAAAATCGACTGAGCAACAGAGAGTTGCGCAAAATGGCAAGGCAGTCCATCGATTGCCCTTAGTCGATCGACTGAGCAGTCCGGGAATCAGCGCGTTTTGACAAGTTTACCCCTGCTAATAACTATAAAACCCCCACATCTTGACTTGAGAAAGGCATTCACTCATTCTCCAACTCTTGCATGAGCCTTGGGATTAATTTTCTCTTCATTTTTAGATCTACTTTCTCTCTCTTAGGTTTAGATTTAATCTTCAAGCATTTCCTTGGGTTTGATAGCCTAAGAAGAATCCAAATACTCCTTTGGATTAGCACTTTTGATTGTAATTCAAGCTATTGGATCATCATCTTTTAATATAGTAAGCTTTCCTTTTAATTTCAAGCTTGTTCTTCATTTCCATGCATGTTCTTCAATTTTATGCTTTTTGCCTTAGCTCTTTGAATTCATGTTGAAACTTATGATTTGGCTATGGACTCTAGATGAGTGACACATCTAGATTGTAGATCGGATCTTTAGTTGTTTAAATTCCAAGTTTTTCCATTGCTTTATTTTGAATTAAATTTCCATGCATAGTTATATAATGAATCTTAGATCTACTCTTCGTTTCTTGTTATTTTCCTTCAAGATTTAAAACTTTTACGTCAATTTTCATTTCTCTTTACTTTGATGCTTTCAATTTTTGCCAATTTTCATTATTTGTGTTTTCATGCATGATTGTACCTTGTGCATGGATGGTAGTACATGGTGAAATAATGCATTTTCTTGCTTATTTCCTTAATTGCTTTACATTTTAATTATGGGCATACGACCGAGGCATTCTACCAACTTGCTATTTCAATTTCTAGTTTAATTTAGTTAGTTTGATTTCGTTATTTTCATTTTCTTCTTATTTTTCAAAGCTTGAAACACTTTGATCCTTCAATCGAATCGATTTCCGATAAGACCAAGCCATGAACCTTTTAAATTTCTAAAACCACGAAAAACTACAACTTCAAAATGGCACCGTTTTCGAGCGTGATATCGATACAAAAGGAGCCAGGATCGATCTTCTTGAGGGCCAAGACCGAAGGATCACACACTAAACTCGCCTCTTTGGATAACACAATCTTCTCGTTCGGAGAACTTATGAGCTTCTTGGATGAAAGGTCTTTGAAAAACTTGGAGTAAGCGGGTATGTCTCGGATGGTGTCTAACAATGGGAGAGTGATGTTTACATTGGACAAAGTATTATAGATTCTTTGAAATTGATCGTCCTTCTTGGTGTTTTGGATCCGTGATGGATAAGGCGGGGAAGCCTTTGGAATTGGAGGCTTATAGGCATTCGAGGATTTGTGCAAGCCATCGGGGCCCTCTTTCATCGGGATGGCACCCACGGGGGTAGAAACGGGAGTATCAACAATGGGCGGAGTATCAACTTCCTCGTTTTCGGATGGTGGAGCCACGTTGTTATCGATAACCCGACCACTTCGAAGAGATGTAATTTCATGGGCATGTGATGGTTGGCTCGGTAGCTTCCCCTTTTTATAGGCTTGTTTTGTGTCCGTGGCATTCAAACGTGTATCCATGGAGGACACCGTGGCACTCAAAGAGGACACCGTGGCGGTCAAGGAGGATATCGAGGCGGAGAGAGATTGCAAAGTTTGGACTATCATATTAAGAGTTGGATCGGTGGCCGATGGTGGAGCACTCGTCATAGGAATTGGTCGAGAGGGGCCCATGGGAGGGTTTGGGTACCCAAAGCCCGGATGTGTGCGGTTGCTTGGATGGTACGGGTGATTTTGACTTGATGGTCAAGGAAAGGGCGGTCTAGCAACACCATGACCCGATTGGTAACCTTGGACCCCACAAACATCCTTCGAATGAGGGACCGGCATGTAATGAGAAGGATTCGACGGAAAATATAGCGTTTCATGCCCAACCATACCACAAGACAAACAAGGCGGGTCCATGCTCGGGGAAGACATCTTGGCCATTTGAACTTTTATAGCATCCAACTCCTTTTACATCTCAAGCTCTCTTGGGGAAAGAGGCTCATTCACATTATTGATTTCATTAGCGCTTGAATACAAAGCACGGAAAGATTTTTGTTGAGTATTCGCGGCCAAAGAGTTGAAAACATTGAGAAGCACGCGTGGAGAATGAATCGTCATATTACCCACCGCCGACGTGTCTACCATGTATTGAAATTGGGGGTCCAATGCCTCATAGAAGGTTTGAATTAGAAGCTCCTCGGGTAAACGATGATGCGGACAACAAGCAAGAAGATCGTTGAATCGAGACCAAGCGGAGTGAAATGGCTCGTTTTTCATTTGCTTGAATGACATAATCTTAACCCTCATATCGTTTGTTTTATCCATGGAATAGTAATGATTGAAAAAATTCTTTTCGAGCTCGTCCCACGTGCGAATCGTGTTAGGAAGAAGACCCATAAACCACATTAAAGCCTTATCTTGAAGAGAATATGAAAAACATCGGAGTTGAATATGCTCCAATCTCATCATATTCGGGCGGTGGAAACTCGAGACATGCCATAGAAATTGCTTGATGAATTAGAGTGGATCCTCCTTGGCAAACCCGTGCAAAATGGGAAGGAGGGCAAAATCGAGCGAACGGATATCAATAGCCATCACCGCGGGGGGAAGAGATATACAAGACGAAACATGAGCCCCCACGAAAGCTTGGCTCACCTCCCTTATAGTACGGACGGGTGGAGTAAGTGGAGCATTCGAATCGTAACCACCAAACAAATCATACTCATCGAGCTCCTCCTCTTGAATTCCACGATCATGACCATATCCGGGACCACCACCATAACCATTCGGATTCGCATTCGGTGTCAGATTGAAATCATGCACGGGTGGAGTACCATACAGACCGGGATTCTAAATTGGCACATTCAGAGAACGGTGAGGAGCACCATAGCCATATGGAACGTGATCCGGGGCTCCAAAATCATCGAAGGGATCATTAGCATCCGAGAGCACATTAGACCCAACATGGTTTGCACCATGCCCTCCCATGCCAGGTTGAAGAAAACTGTGAGAGCCGGGAGCAACATGGTTTGCACCTTGCCCTCCCACGTTTCCCTTTCCAACCAAACCACCACCATTCCCAACATGGTTTGCACCACGCCCTCCCATGTTGGGAACAAAGCCACCATTAGAAGAATGAGGGAAAGAAGCAATACCTTGGTGTGGGCCCGTGGCGTGCTCATGAGTGGTAAAACCACTCCCTTGAAATCCAAGCGATTGCTCGTGAGGTGGCGGGGGAATGGGAATGAAAGGTCCGGTCATGGTACTCGGAACGGGTCCCTCATAAACTCCAGGCTCGTTTGAATTAGAACTTTGAGGATCAGCCCAAGGAGATTTCCCACTGGGGTCGAGAAATGGGCCCGTATGAGGAAGATTGGTCACCATAGTAGAATCAAAAAGCAACGAGTGTCGAAGATGTCGTAAACGTTCGGGATTAGAAATATAAGGGACTAAATCATGGCCGAGCGAACGACGACCTTGCATGCACTCAAAGAACGCGTCAAATAAAAAGGAAAGCTAAAAACACAACGAAACGACAATTTAACCGAAAGCCTTAACCAAGCCGTGTCGCAACGGCGCCATTTTGTTGTTGTAGTATAGTGGTGAGTATTCCCGCCTGTCACGCGGGTGACCCGGGTTCGATCCCTGGCAACGGCGCCATTTTGAAGTTATTGTTTTTCGTGGTTTTAGAAATTTAAAAGGTTCATGTCTTGGTCTTATTGGAAATCGATTCGATTGAAGGATCAAAGTGTTTCAAGCTTTGAAAAATAAGAGGAAAATGAAAATAACGAAATCAAACTAACTAAAATAAACTAGAAATTGAAATAACAAGTTGGTAGGATGCCTGGGTCATATGCCCATAATAGAAATGCAAAGCAATTAAGGAAATAAGTAAGAAAATGCATTGTTTCACCATGTACTACCATGCATGCATAAGGTACAACCATGCATGAAAACTCAAATAATGAAAATTGGCAAAAATTGAAAGCATCAAAGTAAAGAGCAATGAAAGTTGACGTAAAAGTTTAAATCTTGAAGGAAAATAACAAGAAACGAAGAGTAGATCTAAGATTCATTATATAACTATGCATGGAAATTTAATTCAAAATAAAGCAATGGAAAAACTTGGAATTTAAACAACTTAAGATCCGATCTACAATCTAGATGCGTCACTCATCTAGAATCCATAGCCAAATCATAAGTTTCAACATGAATTCAAAGAGTTAAGGCAAAAAGCATAAAATTGAAGAACATGCATGGAAATGAAGAACAAGCTTGAAATTAAAAGGAAAGCTTACCATATTAAAAGATGATGATCCAATAGCTTGAATTACAATCAAAAGTGCTAATCCAAAGGAGTATTTGGATTCTTCTTAGGCTAGCAAACCCAAGGAAATGCTTGAAGATTAAATCTAAACCTAAGAGAGAGAAAGTAGATCTAAAAATGAAGAGAAAATTAATCCCAAGGCTCATGCAAGAGTTGGGGAATGAGTGAATGCCTTTCTCAAGTCAAGATGTGGGGTTTTTATAGTTATTAGCAGGGGAAAACTCGTCAAAATACGCTGATTCCCAGACTCTCAGTCAATCGACCGAGGTCCAGTCAATCGACTGCTCAGTCGATCGACTAAGGGCAGTCGATCGACTGCCTTGCCATTTTGCGCAACTCTCTGTTGATCAGTCGATTTTGATGTGCTCAGTCGATTTTCTCAGGATCAGTCAATCGACCACTCAGTCGATCGACTAAGTCCAGTCAATCGACTGCCTTGCCAATTTGTCGAACTCTCTATTGATCAGTCGATTTTCCAGTCAATTTTCTTGATAGCAGTCGATCGACTGCGGGCAGCCTGGGCAGTCGGTTGGGCAGTCGATTGGCCTCGATTTGCCTCATTTTGGCACGTCTTCTTGAGCTTCAACGCCTTGACTCTCTCCTTAACAACTTTAGAGTCGGTCCAAAACCTTGTGCCACCTACAACATAAGAATTTGAACTCAAAACCCATGAATTGTCATCAAGAAACACACCCATCAAGTTTCAACCCTAAAAACGAGGAAATGACCGAAAACCTAATGAGAATGACTCAAAACGACCAAAAAATAATGCTAAACCCTAACTATAAATACTACGAAAAGCACAACAATTACATGCAAAACAGTGCCCTGTAGGGAAACTGGTGTTTAGGAATGCTCCCTGGTTTGAGTATTATTTGGTGTTCTGTACCCCTCACAGGGGGTAGCCCTGTAGGTTCCTCAAACACATCCTTATAGATGTCTAAAAACTTTTCCATATGTGTATTTTCCTCTTGGTCTCCTTTCTGCACTGATAACACAAAAAGCTCCTCAATTTGTGACTAGTAGTCTTAGTGTATCAATTTGTACAAAGAGGGTGCTGAAATAAATTGGCAGTCTGCAGTAGATGTCAAGGATCGTATCTGCACCCTTTTCCCCTATAGTATAACTGTAAATGTCATCTGTTCATAGTCCAATTCTATAGGGGTACAAGATCTTAGCCAATCCCCCATAGGATAAGGTCACAGCCCTCATTTTTCAATAACCTCAAGGAATATGTAAATGTGTGCCCCTGCATTGTCCAACTGAATCCCTTGGCCACCTTGGTACTAACCAACCTTTGCCCATTTGCTACTCTGACCAAAATAGGATTAGCCTCCTCCACATAGCAACCCAACTTGGTGGCAGTTGATTCTTGGATAAAACTGAGTGTATTGCCAGAATCAATAAGTATTTGTAGCTTGATGCCTCCACCTTGACCCCAAAATCTCATGGTTGTTATGCCATCCTCTCCATCTAGGGCATTAAGGGACATTTGTATCTCCTCCATAGCATCAGTGGGTGCACCCAAGTCAGATGACTTGGCATTAGTGACTTGTAGGCAGTCAAACTCTTCCTCCTCTGTCATGATCATATAATTTATCCTCTATTTTCACCTATGGCCAAAAGTAAACTTCTCATCACAATTATAGCATAGGCCTTTCTCCCTCCTTGCTGCCATTTCAGCAGATGTTAACATCTTAACAGGTGTTTTTGGTTGGTTGCTAGCCACTGGTTTTAGAGTTTGTGGGTAAGTAGGTTCTGTTTTCTTATTTTTGTAAACATGTGTGAAGGGCTTAGGGTACTGTTTCATTTTCTTTGCAATAGCCTCCAGAGTTAAAATTTGTTTCCTGCCCAGCTCTATGGTTTGTTATAAGGTGGTTGGTTGAAACATATTGATAAAGGACTGTAGCTCTTCACTCAACCCACTGACAAAGCTAGATATGAAATATTCTTCTGTGTACCTGTTTAGGATCATCATACATGCTCTCAGTTCTTCAAACTTGTCTACATACTCTGCATAAGAGCCAGTCTGTTTGAGTTTGTTAAATTCTGCTATTATTTTTGCCTCCTTCAATTCCTCAAACCTAGCAGAAACCACTTTAACCAACTGTTGCCAGGTTAAATCAGCATGTGAGGTGTCTAAATTCTGGTACCACTATGCAGCCTTCCCTTCAAAGTGCATAGCAGCCAAAATAACTCTCTGATGTTCAGGAATGTTAGGTACTAGCTTGAAATAACCCTTACACTTTAAAATCCAGGATCTAGGAGAAGTACCATCAAATCTGGGGAATTCTAGCCTTAGAACAGGGTTGATGATGTTCATATTTTATGACTCTGTGATAACTCTGCTTCTGTGCTGGTTATTTGTTCTGAAATTGGTACTTTCACTGCCTGAGCCCATGTGGGGATCACCCAAAATGGACTCTTCATCTGCTAAGCCTTTTCCCTTATTCATGTTGAGCAGCTGCAATTGCATAGCAGCTAGGGTTTGAGTGAGGTGGTCATACTTAGTGTTCAAACCCACTAGTTCCTGAAGATTGGAATTGGTTCTTGATATTTGTTCCTGTAATTTTAACTCACTGGCTTCCCTCTTCACAGCTTCAGTTTGCAGATTTTGATCTGTTTTTCTTTGTGCTTCTTGCAGGTCATTGATGCGGGTCCCTTCAGCCATAGCCAAGGATTGAAGGCTCTGAATACCAATTGTTGTACCTTGATTATATTTACGAATGATTGTAGCTTGGGTATGTATTTTGGTATGTGAATTGATGTAATTTAATTAGCAAAAACAGCTTGAGGAAGAAGAAAAGGATAGAGGGATGGAGGAGAGAGAAATATAGATGAAATGTTTAAGAAGAGAATTATGATTTTGCATTCTGTCCATTACATTCAGTGGTATCCCGTTTTAATAGGAAAATGTTGGGACCACAATTTGTTACAATCATCCTTATAAGTATGTTAAATGACAAAAAGGTTTAATAAATATCTAGACATAACATGTGGGCTTTGTGGAAAATTTAATTATTTTGCTGAGCCCATTATCAATATTCAGCCCAACTTCCTCACTGCCCGGCCCGATGCCTCAATCTGACCCGTTACCATCGCGTTGACTTGATGAGCACCGCTAATCAGCTCCTCCCCCATTTCATTCACAATACAATCCACAACACATTACAACCCATAATAAAGACCTCTTTTGATTCTTATTTGGTCATGTACTATGAGAAATTTTGAGCGTCCGATTTGTAAAATCTTGACAAGTGCATGTATTGACCGACTTGAGCGTAAACACGTACTATATACACTTGAGCGAATTGAGCGAACACCCTCAAAATTCCATTTGAGAGGAAGTCATCGATTTGGCTTGCATTCGAGAAAGAGTAATACGAGCAATGCTTGATGATAGTGAGTTTATGTTGATACTATCATCATATTAATAAGGATAAGCACAAGGATTTTTCTTTTTGCATAATGATCATTGCATGTACATTCTCGATTTTTTTCGTTGTTCGAGGACGAACAAACCGATAAGTGTGGGGTAGTTGTTTTGCATGTAATTGTTATGTTTTTATTTGTGTTTTTAGATAGGTTTTTATAATGATTTTAGTAGTTTTGAGTCGTTTTTCGTTAGGCTTTTAGGTAGTTTTTCTTGTTTTATTATTTTTCATGTTTCTTGCTAATTTTATATTTTAATGAGTTAATTGGTTCAATTACCTTGAGGTTTGGTGAAATTCTTGGATTTTTACGTTTAAATATTCCTAATTTATAGGACAAGGCATTGGAGACCAAAGTTCAAGCCAAGGCGGGCCCAAATCAGTGCCAAGAAGAGGCTCCAAAAATGGATAACATTCTGAAATGGTGGCCTATCCTCACCGCCCGTCGCCCGACCTCGCCTAGCCTCGCCAAAATCTGCGTCACTGGGTAGCGCTATCGACACTGGGTAACCCAATGTTCGAGCAGCGCCTGCCAACGCCCGCGCCTGCCCGCCAGCTGCCGCCCTGCGTCGCCTGCTTTCGCCCAAGCCCGCGCCTGCACGCCATCCCCTCGCCAGCACTCGCGCAGCCCCTCGCTAAGCGTCGCCAACGCTCTCCACCCAGCGCCATGCCTCGCCAGCAGCCACGCCCCACGCCCACTCCTTTGGATTGTTACTTTTGATGCAATTACATTCAAACTTTGTTTCATTTCTTAATTCAAGTAAGTTTCCTTTCAATTTCATGTTTTATGCTTTATTTCCATGGTTTGTTCTTCATTTCCATGCTTGTTCTTCATTTTATGCCTTTTGTCTTAGCACCTTGAATTCATGTTAGATCTTAAGAATTGGCTATGGAATCTAGATGAGTGACACATCTAGATCATAGATCGAGTCTTAGATCGTCTTGATTTTGAGTTTTTCCTATGCTTTATTTGCAATTCTATTTTCATTCATAGTTTTAGGTTGAATCTTAGATCTAGGCTTCGTTGCTTGTTATTTTCCGTAAAGTTTTATGTTTTCATGTCAATTTCCATTGCTCTTTCTATCCATGCTTTCAATATTTGCTAATTTGTATTATTTGAGTTTTTATGCATAGTTGTACCTTGTGCTTGCATGCTTGTACTTGGTGAAACATTGCATTTTCTTGCTTATTTTCATTATTTGCTTGCATTTCCATATTGAGGCATACGACGAGGCATCTGACCAACTTGCTATTTCCATTTCTAGGATAGTTTTTAGATAGTTAATTGCTTTATTCTCATTTTCCCTTTACTTTTCAAAACTTTAAACATATTGAATCCTTCAATTGAATCGAATTCCGTTAATACCAAGTCATTAACCCATTGATATATTTCAACACCATTAAAACTCTTCTATCAAAATGGCGTCGTTGCCCGGGATCGAACCCGGGTCACCCGCGTGACAGGCGGGAATACTCACCACTATACCACAACACCAAACAATTGCAACAATAATAAATCCACAAATATTCATAGAATTGAAGTTCATCCCATTATTCAAGAATGTCATGTGAAGTGGTATATTCAAACGAAAAACTCGAAAAAAATTAAATGCAAATTATATAACAATAATTAAACCTGAACTAACTATAATTAACAATAATTATCTAATTACTAATTAACCCTATTTTTTAAAATAATTTAAAGTTAACCCTAATCATGTAATTGATCACTGTTCTTGAAATCAACCCTAATTTGGCCATGAAATTCTAATTAAATCCTAAACTAACGTTAAATTTTGAAATCAACCCAAATTATCAAAATATATATATACAATTCAACCCTAATTTCTAAAATATTTCCTAATTAAACCCAAAACTAACCTTAATTATTGAAATCAATCATAACTATCTAAATAACTACAATTCAACCCTAGTCTTCAAAATAATACCTAATTTTTTGTCACTGCCTTGAAAAGAAATGTTATATTGATTTTGGGCTTGATGATTTTAAAAGTGTAAACCCTAAGCTAACCCCAACAATACTCTAAATAATTACAATTCAATCCTAATTTTTTATATAATATCTAATTAAGTCCTAAACTAACTTTAATTTTGAAGCCATTTCTAATTATCTAAATAATTACAATTCAACATTAAGTTTTGAAATAATTCCAAAATTAACCCTGATTATGTAATTAAAATTTAACCCTAACTAATTAAAAATCAACCCTAAATTATTACTATTCAACACTTAATAATTACAACATTACCCTAACTATGTAAATAATTAAAATTAAACCCCAATAATTCCTAAATTAACTCTAAAAATTAACCCTTAAATTCAAATCTAAACCTAAATTCAAAATATAAAGCCTAAACCCTAATTTTGGCATAAATTGTACCCTAAACCCCAATTTAAAATTAAATACAAATTAAACCAGTAAAGAATCTTAATTAAAATAATATTCATAATTAAAACACGATTAGTTAAGTAATTTAAATTCAAAAACTGAAAAAAAAATTAAATAAAACAAAAATACAAAAAAAGAACATACTTAATTTGGAGTAGCGGTGGTAGGATGGCGTTGGTCTTAGGCGGTGCCGGTGCCAGAGCAACAACAACTGGAGGTGGTGTTGGTGGTGCTGGTGGCATTAGTGGGGGCGGCGAATTTGTTCTTCTTCAACCTTTTTTTTCATTCCGTTTCCGAAATAAGTAGCACGCCCGGTGTTCATGTTTACTCAGGGTTTAAACCGATGGATTATGTCATTCAATCAGTGATTTCATCGGCACGAGCACAATGATGCATTTGGTTTAATAATTTTGTCGATAGACATAAATTCCTTTGGCGAGTTTAAATTTCTTAATTAAAAATCGTCGACTGATTAACGTAGATTTGCCCTTATTTTTATTAGTATTTTAGTTCTTTTGTCTATTTATTTTTGGTATAAGTTGGATGATTTAAGCCTAATTCCGTATTTTTATATTTCCAGCTCATTTTACCGTATTTTGATCATAATTGATGAGAATAGGTGATTATTCGTTGTTTTTCATCTTACAGCTAAGTAACCGGAAGAGTTCAGCGCGTAAATAGATGAAGCTCGATGTTCAAAAGTGGAGAACGAGCTTTCCGGTGAACGAGTAGCAGAAAGATCGAGAATATGAGACGTACTCTCAATCGCGTCGGTCGACGCGAGCGTTGACGCTACGTCGACACGGATCCTGCCCACGACGATCGGCACTCAGTTGACGCCAAGCCGACGCAACTCTCTGAAGCGTCGATCCAAGGGTGCGTCTGTCGACGCCAAGCCGACGCAACTTGTTGTTGCGTGGATCCATGATCGCGTCAGTCGACGCCCCCGCCCAATCGACGCGAGTGCACAGGCAGCGTCGATGCAAAGTCGACGTGGCTGCCCAGAAATGCATTTTTAGGGTTTCTTGTGCGCCAAGACATGCTATATCTATAAATACCCTTCATATTTCGGTTTTTAAAAAGGGAGACAACTACCTAGGGTTAGAGAGCACAAAAATAACGCACTAACAAACTCCGTTACGTAGACAGAAATCAAGATTGAAGATTCAAGATCCTTACACTCAAGAATCACGTCAAGTCGAGATATCGTTCCCAACTCCGGATTAGCTGGAGATTTTTACCGCTTTTACTAGTTACAATAAGTTTTCTAACCTCTTAGTTAATTCCTTAGTTAATTTCTTAGTTAATTCTAGAACTAGACAATTAGTTTCGATTTATTTTATGCTTGATACTTTAGATATATTGGATTCATCTAGTTTATTTATGCAATTTGGTTTATGTTTAATTTCCCGTTTTTGGATTCTTATGATACAATTGCTTCATGGCAGTTTCTTATATTCATGCTCTTAGATTCGTTGCTGTTACTTCCTAGTTCTTGAGTTCGAGTATTTTAATTATTGTTTTTAGTTGGTAATCTAGTTTAAAATTATTAGTTTAATTAGTCTTAGTTTTAATATTGCCTTAGTTCATAATGATCAATTCAAAATCTTTAAAAACCCCCAATGTACATGTATTTTATAATAGTTTTTGAATTGAAAAAAGCATCTAAGAGACCGAACAGTTGTCCTCGAGAGAATCGAATTGAGTCAAACTCACCACCCTACAAGTTCCTCGTACTCTTGCGAGTAAACTTACGTGTTTTCAAGTCAAATATTTTAAAATGGGGTGCACAAAAGTTTGGATCAAAAATTTGGCGCCGTTGCCAGGGACAACAAGTAGGAGTTAAGGATGTTTTTCATTTTTTTTATTTCGTCGTTATTTGTATAATTGCACTCGGTTTGGATTTTTGTCACTTGGTACGTTGATTTGTTATTGAGTTTATACAAGGTAGACGATCACTTCAACACGATCTTGCACCATTTATTGACAACATCCATCGTTCAAATCCACCAAGACCAAGGCCCCTTTTCATTCCCGAGAGTGCTTCGTCTACAACTATTGATTTTGTTTGCGACGAAATCCCTGAGGCAATGTTAGGAGCACAGTCAATCCGAAATGGTGATTCCCACCAAGATCACCACCACGCCCCATTTGAAACGGGTATGGTAGTGAACCCATCGTTATGCAAGGACAACCACAACCCCGAGCCTACTCGGCTAATTATCAGCAAAACGTGGAGAACATGAGACAAGACGAGGGGAGAAATGGAGGAGTTAACCAACAGCATAACGACGAATTGAATCGCCAACTTAACAACGTAGTCGATCACCCACCTAACATGGTGAATATAAGACAACATTAAGAGAGGAACAATAATTCTAATCGTCAACACAACATCGAGAACTTGGCATTAAGAAATGACGATTTTCATCAGCACAACGAGTATGCTAACAATCATAGACTAGTAGATGATTGGTTGGCAAACCAAAACCATGGCTATGAATAAGACCATTTTGAAAGGAGATACGAGCGCGACAATGATTACGAAAGAAATGCATATGACAATCGCTACGAAAGAGCTCAGTACCAAGTTAGAGAACCAAGGGGAGATCGAGCACCTAGGCAGCGCGATTTAGCACGTCCGAAGGTTGTACCTTTTAGGTCCGCTATTGTTCTTGGACCAACCGTAAGAGAAGTGGAAATTAAACTACATCAACTTAATTTACTCCCGACTTTCCACGGAGGTGCCCATGAAGACCCTCTGGCGTTTTTGAACTATTTTGTTGATGAAGTTGGCATATTTGGGGTTCATGGCCTTAACCAAGAGGAGGTGCGAATGATTTGTTTCCCGTATATCATAAAGGACAAAGAGAAGTCATGGCTTCTATCCCTAGAGCCTGGTTCATTGACTGACTGGGAGATGATAAGCGAGAAGTTTTTAAATCAATACTATTCAGCACAAATAACGGGACATCTTCGGAGGCAAATTGCTACCTTTGAACTGTTGGATGGAGAGCTATTTCTTGAAACATGGGAGTGTTACAAGACGTTTTTGAAAGCTTTCCCCCACCACAACTACTCTCCAGAGATGACTAAACAATTTTTCTTCGATGGATTGCTGGACCATGGGAAAACAGAAGTAGAGATAGCGGAAGGAGGAGATTTCGAAGATTTAACAGCCCCTGAGGCAAGACGAGTGTTGGAGAAGCAAAGCGAGAAATCTAGACAAACTAACTCTCGGCCTCGTAAATTAAAAGTTAATTAGATGTCCATCCACGATCCTGATTTAGATGACGACAAATAAGTCAAGGCGAAATGTGAGGAGATATTTGATGAGAAATTGGCAACTTGGAAGGCCGAGCGGGCGAGCAAGGCCTCTTCCAAAAAGGTTGCTGTGACGTGTCACCAATGCGGATCCCCCGAACATTTAGCAGACATGTGTCCAAACAATGTTGAACAACATGAAGACGTTAACGCAATCCAGAATTATTCAAATAAAGGGCCCAGAAAGTTTACCACGCAACGTGATAATCCTCTTTTTAAGTGGGGCCCAAGAAGTCCGAATTATATGCCACCCGATCCGCAATACCCACCACCACATGCACAAGCACCATTGCCACCACCACAAAATAATTTCCATACGCAAGGGCAGGTGCCTACAACAGTTCAATCGACTGATCAGCTTTTGGTTTGGCAGCAGAATCAAGTGGCCGAAACTATTAAAAACCGAGATGGACTCGCGGACGTTCAAAATGAAATCACTGACATAAAAAAGGCTATTCTTGAGAATACAGCTAGGCAGAGGAAACTAGAAACAGCAATAGGTCAATTATCGACTCACCTAGCCAAGCTCTCAAACGAGAAAGGTAAACTTCCCAGCCAAGAAGAACAGGCGTCGTCGGTTCATGTCCTTCTCAGTGGAAAGAAGATCGATAACGGAGTAGTTGACCGAGATGATGAGGTCGAGGTCGAGAATAAAACACCAACTCCTATCAAGGGCGATAATTCTAAACCAGTAGATAACCTGCATAAATCCTCTAATCGATATGTTCTCGAATCCATTCAAGGGACGATTCCGAATAACGCCCCTGGCAAAGACGATGTTCCTAAACCATCACCGCCGAAGCAATTAATGACACCGATCAAAGATGTTATTCCTTTTCCAAGCCGTTTGCGTCCAGCGAAAGAGAACAAAAGGTTCATGGAACTATATAACTTATTGAAGAACGTCAATATCAACTTACTTTTGGAGGTAATCAAAACAATGCCCGCCTATGTGAAATTTTTCAAAGAACTTGCTTCAAGGGAGAGACGCTTGGCGACAAATCAATTTGTAACACTGCCAAAGGAAGTGAGAGCGGTTTTCAAAAAGCCATTACCACCCAAGGAACGCGATCCTGGAAGTTTCTGCATCACTATTTCATTGGCTAATGGACAACAAGCAAAAGGAATATTGGATCTTAGAGCAGGAGTTAATTCGGCTACCTTTGGGGATGGTTGAGGATATTTTAGTGCAAGTTTGAGAGCTAGTGATTCCGATTGATTTTGTGATTATGGACATTGGCGAAGTGCCGGTTGTGAGCACGGAGTATACCATTTTACTAGGGCACCCGTTTATGTCTACCACCCACACTCTGATTGATGTTCATAAAGGGAGGATGACGATGACGGTTTTGGGCGAATCAGTGACGTTTTCTCTAAAAGATATTCAAAACACTCCTACCCCTGCCATGCTAGATGATTGTTCGTTCTTTGATACCGTTGCTTCATGCATCCACGAGCTAAAAGGAGTCATGGTTGTGGACGAATTAGGCAACGGGGACGACGCCGGATTTCCAAGGACGGAGGGGGATACGCTAGAAGTTGATTTAAGCGAGGAGTTTGATGAGTTTGACGACGAGAAGCATTTTAGTGGGGAAGATTTGATCGAGTTATTAGGGATTGACATAAACGATATTATTGAAGAATTTAAAGATGAATTAGATGTGGAGAGCAAAGCACCTAAATTCGAGTACGAGGTGGAGTTGAATACACCAAAAAATCATGGCGTGTACGATTCCCTCGACCCCAACAAAAATTTTGACTATGCAAGGAACAAGGGCGAGGCTTACGACAGCACTTGGATGCTAAATAGAAAGAAATCGAAGGAGGTTCGCACCAAAGAAGTTATAAACTTGCAGTATGAGGTGGGTCAATTACTGCTGTATAATCATAACCGTAAATTTGATCCAACCAATCTCGAGGCCGAATGGAGCGGACCATTTTTAATTAAAGAATCGGATGAATATGGAGTATCCACTCTATACAATGAGCGTGACAAGACGTATTTCCATGTTCATAAGCATCGACTTAAGCCTTATTATAAGAACTATATGAAGAGTCGAAATGATAGATGGAGAGAGTTTGTGGGCCCACCACGAGGAAGAGATTGATCGAGCATATAGCATCGAGCAAGCGATATTAAAATTTGCGCTTCTCGGGAGGCAACCCGAGCTTTTTGTATCTTTTTGTATTTTAATTTCAGTTTATTTAATGTTTTATTCTGGTTTTTATCCTTTTAGAACAAATGGAAGAACTCGAATGAGGGGAACTAGTAAATCAAGCGAAGAAAAATAGACCCAGAAATTCTACCTGCGTCGACGCCGAGACTGCTTGCGTCGGTCGACGCGGCGTCGACGCACCTGCCGAGAAATTAGTCTCTGTTGTGTCGATCTGGTTTGCGTCGGCCGACGCAGCGTCGACACAAACCCGTATCTGGCCCAAAACACATTTAAAACCGAATTTTGGCCCGCCGAACCGACCCAAGTCCGTTTGACCCGCGGCCACAACCTGGAAACAACATAAAAATCGTCCAAAAACATCCTCTTCTCACTTCTTTTCTTCTCAGCTCCAAATTCCAACTTTCTTGCCCTCTTCCACAATTCTTTCTCTCTTCCAAATTTCTTGCACTCAAAACCCAGAAATTAAACACATTGCCCAGAAATTCAATCCACAATCTAACATACAAGCCAATTTCTCCATAACGGGCTACGTAGGGTTTGGGGCAATTTTCTGGAAACAAGCTAATTCGAGCTACAATTGTCGAGGTACTTCGCTTAAAACTCTCTTGGGATTCATATATTGTTGATTGGTTGTGTTTGGAAAGGTCTTGGTTCAAGAATTACTCAAGTTCTTAGTTTGTTGAGCACGCACGCCAAGTGTTCGCCAAAATTCCCCAAAGAACCAAAAGGTTTTATTTTCAAGATTTTTCGTTCCCATTCAACTTCATATTTGTTTCACCTAGAAAGTATAACCACGCCTAGAACCTGTGCTTTTACCCCGACCTGCACATACAAACACGTCAGAAAAGGACCACCGGAGGTTTTCCGGTGGAAACCTCTCCGATGCTTAAGTCAGAAACGTGTGGAGTGTTTTAGTGAGCAAGAAAAGGAATGCACTAAGAGTGACATACCTTTCTCAGCTTCAAGATTGAGATATTTATAGATTTCCTCAGTGGGGACCCCTTGCGGGATCTCAAAAACAAAGGCCGCGAATCAAGGGCCGTTAAGCAACCAATTCTGACAAGTGGTCCAAATTGTCCCCTTGGAAGAGGTCAGGGTACCAGGTCTGCCGTGATCCTGCTCTCCCTCTCTCTTTTAAGTCAGGACACCCAAGCCTGCCTTGATCCCATTCTATAAGGATTGTTTTATGAAGAATTCACACCAGGTCAGGATAATTCCTGAGCCGTAGCGATCCTGCTCTCCCACATCTCTGATCTATTTATGAGAAGACCAGACCTTCTCAAGGGTTGAGCTGGCCTGGCTTCCTGTCCTTTAATTGTCCCAGTTCAGGTCTACCCCAATCCAGGTCTGACTTATTTATGCCACATCAACTCCACCCCCCGAAATAGTTTGGGTAGAGCTATAAAACTCCAAAACCTTTTGAAATAAATGCGGTCCCATGCGCTTTTCTTGTTTCTCGTACTCGCACGAATCCCTAAAAATCCGCTTGGCGATTAGGTCTAATCATTGGCATTAGTGGTGTCGGCCCACATCCCGAAACGGTTTCCATACCCACATGTCTTACCAAGTACTGTACCTCTGACAAGTCAGCGGCGTGTGACCTACCGTAGGACGGTTGGCATTCCAGCTCACTTCCTATGGTACTGTTCATCTGTCTCGTATTAAATGCGAGGATCCCATCAAATCTCGCTTTTTCCTCGATTCTCGTTTTTTGAATTTATCCACTTGCCTTTTATTCCCGCTGGACTCTCCCTGTCTCTCTCTCACTTTCACATGTTCATATTGGCAAAAACTCTCAAGCTTCTCCTTTTCTCTCTAGTACTCCGGCAAGTTTTCATATTCAGTTTTTCCGGCCACCCTCATAGACCATGTACTTTCTCCGTCCTCTCTCTTTAATTTCTGATAATGTCATCATCTTCTTCTCCTCCCGATGCTCCTCCAACTATCCCTCCTTCTCCGGCGGCGGTAACCCTCTCATCTCCGCCGTCTTCCCCTCCTACGGCCGCGGCGGCCGCCTCTTCTTCCTCAGGGGGTTTAGAATATCCTCCGCCAATCCGTGATCACCCCAAAGTCACCTCCATTCTTGGTGATAGATCTGTGGAGGAGCTGCGCCATAAATACAAGTTCCCTGAACAATTCGATCCTTACCGCCCTCCAGCGGGCATTCTGGCGTGTCAGGCACCGGCCAGCTGGTTGACTTTCTATGTCGACCAGTTTCAAGCGGGTTTGCATCTTCTGGTGAACCCCCTGATGCTTGAAATCGCCGCCATGTACAAAATCCCAGTTTTTCAATTCACCCCCAACTCTTTTAGGATTATAGTATGTTATAATCTGGCCATGCGGTATGCTGGTCTGGATCCCACTGCTCAAACCTTCTACCAACTCTACCAGGCCAAGAGCTCTTACCCTGGCTGCTTCTATCTCAGCGCCAGACCTGGAGTTCATTTTTTGCATGGGCTCCCTTCCTCCAACAAAGCTTGGAGGAAGAAGTTCTTTTTTGTCTACTGTGATGGGGACTGGGGTTTTGGCCCTAAGCCCATCGATAAGCTACCCTCCTATTGTCACCTCGCTGCCGCAGATAGGTCCCCCCGTCTGCAAAAAATTATCTCTACCCTTAATGGGAATCCCCTTCATGTGACCGACCTTCTTCTTCCCTTCGTTCTGGATTTCTTTAACGAACGGCTAGAAACGGGCCCTCTAACCCGGGAGATTGGTAAAATTCTTTTTATCCTGGTCTGCTCTCTTTGTATTTTATTTTTCATGAGTCTTATCCTTTTCTCTTTTCAGAAAGTACGATGCGCCAGATAATTGCAGCTGCCACAAAAGGGACGGACGCGACCCCATAAACAGTTGCTCGAGAAGTGGGCTCTTCCTCTCCTGCCCGGGTCCAGAGCTCCACTCCTTCCCGAGTACCAGGCCCCAACCATTCTCAAGTACCAGGCTCCAGCCCTTCTCGGCGGCCCCTTCATTCCACAGCCGCCATGAATCCTTCCTCCGAGTCTGAGGAGGATGTCGTTCCTCTGTCCAAGAGGCCCCGCACAACTCAGGGCGGTCGTGACCCAACAGCCCTTGCTCCAATCACACGCAGCACTCCCCCTCCAATTAACTCGGTCCTCAACTGCTCAAGATAGGTGGCTCTCCAGTATATGCGTAGGCAATGCCTACCGGCGGACCAGCAAGACCTGGAGAAGATGAATGATCACGAGCTCATGGAGTCCTGGTGCCAAGACGAAGCGCGAGTAAATATCTCCTCCCTTTTCTTCTTCCTTTTACATTATTTGCCTAAGTGTTAACCCTCTAACCTGTAATTAGGCTCTTTCCAAGAGGGTTATCTTGGCCACTCCAGCTACCCGATCTATGATCCAGTTCGACGTGATTAAAGAAAACAAGAAGATGCACGCAAAGAGGGAGCACTTTAAGGCTCTGGCTAAGGAGCGAGGAGTCGAGCTGAAGAAACAGGGGGACGAGTTGTCAAGGCTAAAGGATGAGCTAAAGGAGATGAAGGATGAGCTAGCTGAGGCGAGGAAAGCCCAGGCGAACGTGGTGGAGATGGCGCGTTCTGAGGCGCGAGACGAGGCTCTGGCAGAAGCAAGGAGCTTAGCGGATGAAAGCCTGGCAAAGGCTAAAGAAGGATAGAATACCGAGTTTCTAAATTCGGAAGAGGGTTTGAGGCTGGTCCAAATCACCAGGGAGGAGAATCGGAAAGCCTTCCTGAAGTTTAAGGAGCTTTATACGCTTCTAGTTCCAGAGGCCATGGGCTACTATCATTATGGCCTGGACCAGCAAGCCAAATTGGCCTCAGAGCATCTTGGGGCTCCCTTTGATCGAAAACTGCCTCTAGAGAATCCTCCTGAGCCCACTTCATTTACTTACACTCCGGAGCAAGACCGCCTTCATACTGCCGGGCCTGCTGAGTTTGCTGGACACATCCTTGCCCTTTTTCATTCTCCTGCGCCAGAGCAGTCTCATCCAGACCAGGCTCTTGCCTTGACCCTTCCTGCCTCTTCTCCTCCCCCAACCTTCGCAGGTCTGGGTGAGCTTCCAGGCGGGGCTTCACCGGGCTCCTTAGCCGAGGATGCCGTAGAGCAATTGGCGGAGGAGCTGGATGCTAAAATTTAGGCTTAAGGCGGCTCTCTTTATTTCTCCTTTTGATCAAACCTGATGTTTGCCTGTGTGGCTGGTCTGTTTTTATCTTTTCCTGAATTTGTACGCTGAAAAATCTTTTTTGAATAATAATAAATAATTTTTATCTTGTAATGACCCTTGGGATTCTATGGTTTCCTGGTTTTTCGGAAACCCTAGTACTTTTTATTCCTTGGCACATGCCTTCGTTTCCTTTATATATGTGCATGTATGATTTATTTTTCTTCAATTTCTGCAATGGATTCTTCTTCCTTACTCGTAGAGCTTGACTCTGTGAAACGAAAGAACATCTCTCTGTTCGTAAAAAATTCCAAGCTTTCCGATAAACTGAATATGCTCCGGGAGAAAATCAGCTATCTGTATCACCTCTTGGAGAGGAAGAGACAGAAGAAATGCCACTACAAGCGAGAGTGGGCCGAGCTGCGTCAACCGAATTGTCAGTTGCAAGAAGAGAAGGCCGACTTGACTTAGTCGGTGAATCGGTTGACTATTGCCGCCGGTGAAGCTCATGCCATATCTGAGCGAGCCGATAAGTACCGCCAGCGCTACCTGAAACTGAGCGTGAGCTGTGGCGCGTCCGCCGTGTTTCGGCCGCCAATCGGAGGGCCTCTTCACATGTCTAAATGTCTCTGGGATTTTGTTGAATTTTCTGTTCTTCTGTTTCATTTCCTGTATTGCAATCAATTTTGCCAGCCTGCGTAGAAGGTGTGGGAAGTTTCTTTTGTATTGCCAGAATGTTATGATAAATGCAAGAGTATTTTCTCTGAAAATTCTCAATTGACTCTTTTTTGTGTTCCATAAAATTAGGCGAATTAGGGTTTTTCAAGTTTTAGCCAATCCAGGCTCTTGAACTTACCATCAGGTCTGGAGAATTGGGGCATTAGCCTTTGGACAGATTTGTATTGAATCAAGTCGAGCATTTTATGCACATCTGCTTTAAGCCACCCCTGACTTAGGTTAATAGCCAGGTCAGGTATTTCACGAGTATCCAGACTTAGCCAATCCTGGCTTAAACTGACAATCAGGTCAGGAATTCTCGCGGTCATCCTCCCTTAGCCAATCCTGGCTCAAACTGACAATCAGGTCAGGAAAATGGGGCATCCGCCCTTAGCCAATCCTGGGGGCATCCGCCCTTAGCCAATCCTGGCTTAAACTGACAATCAGGTCAGGAAAATGGGGCATCCGCCCTTAGCCAATCCTAGCCCAAATAGGCAATCAGGTCAGGAAAGTGGGGCATCTGCCGTTAGCCAATCCTTGCTCATCTGACAATCAGGTCAGGAAAATAGGGCATCCGCCCTTAGTCAATCCTGGCTCAAACTAACAATCAGGTTGGGAAAGTGGGGCATCCGCCCTTAGCCAGTCCTGGCTCAAACTGACAATCAGGTCGGGAAAATGGGGCATCCGAACTTAGCCAGTCCTGACTCAAACTGACAATTAGGTCGGGAAAATGGGGCATCCAGCCTTAGCCAGTCCTGGCTCAAACTGACAATCAGGTCAGGAAAGTGGGGCATCCGCCCTTAGCCAATCCTGGCTCAAACTGACAATCAGGTCAGAAAAATGGGGCATCCGCCCTTAGCCAATCCTTGCTCAAACTGACAATTAGGTCAGGAAAATGGGGCATCCGCCCTTAGCCAATCCTGGCTTTAGAGAAATTCGCGATTTGGCAAACAAGAATAAACCTGCATTATTATTATATAAATAAACTTTGCAAAATCAAATTACACATGAAATTTACATAAATTAGAAATGTTCCACGCTCGGGGTATCTCAACCCCATCCATTTCTTCCAACTTGTTAACGCAACCAGCCAAGACCTTCGTGATCCAAAAAGGCCCTTGCCAGGTGGCATCCAGCTTCCCTTTTGTTTTTCCCAGATCAGCCCTGTGGAAAACCAGGTCTCCCACCTGGAAATATCTCCTTTAGACCGTTTTGTTATAAGCCGCCCGAATTCGTCCTCGCATATGTTCCATTCTGATTGCTGCCCTATCCCTTTTCTCTTCAATTAAGTCCAGTGCATCCTGTATAAATTCGTTGTTTTAATTTTCATCAAAGTTCTGTATTCGGTGGGTTTTAAGGCTGATCTCTGTGGGGATAACAGCATCCATGCCATAGACTAAGCTAAAGGGGGTTTCACCCATGCTCTCCATAGGGTTCTTACGATAGGCCCATAGTATCAAACTTAGCTCCTCCACCTATTTACCTCCCGACCTCTCTAAACGCTTCTTAATTCCCTGGACGAGAATGCGGTTGGTCACTTCGACCTGACCGTTAGCTTGTAGGTGGTAAATGGATGTGAAATGTTGGTCGATTTTCATTTTAATGAACCAAAGCCTAATCTTAGTTCCCATGAACTAGGTACCATTATCTGAGACCATCACCCTTGGAACGCCGAACCGGCACACTATGTTCTTCCAAATGAAACCCATCACTGCTTGCTCAGTAATTTTTACCAGAGCCTCGGCTTCTACCCACTTGCTAAAGTAGTCGATGGCCACGATCAAAAATTTCTTCTAGGCTGGAGCCATTGGGAATGGCCCGACCAAGTCTATCCCCCACTTTGCAAAGGGACAAGGAGAGCTCATCGTCATGAGCTGTTCTGCAGGCTGCTGAGTCATAGGGGACATCTTTTGGCATTTCTCGCATTGTTTGACGAAGTCCTCGGCCTCTTTCCACAGCGATGGCCAGAAATAGCCAGCTCGCATTATCTTACTATCCAAGGTCCTCGCTCCCATATGATTGCCACAATACCCCTCGTGTATCTCTCTTAGAAGGTGGGCACCTTCTTGCTGGCTTACGCATTTTAAAAGAGGCTGCACATATCTCCTTCTGAACAACTCTCCCTTTATGGTGCAAAACCTGACTGACCTGATCCGTAGCTTACTTGCCTCTCCTTTACTACTTGGCAGTTCTCCTTTGTCCAGATATCTTTTGATAGGGTGTCGTCAGTCTTGTCCTCCTTCCTCTAAGGCATGTACCTCCTCTTCCCCGAACTCTCTGTATGCCATCAACAGGGTGATTATTCTTTCCTGGCAGTCTGTTGCTGAACTGGTTACCTTGGCCAGGTAATCAGCCCGTCCGTTTTCTTCCCTGGGGATTAGATAGATTTTCAATGAGCTCATGCCACTCTCCAACTCCCGAAATTGAGTTAAGTATTTTTGCAGATGTTCCTCTCTGGTTTCAAATTCCCCATTTATTTGTTTACATATCAGCAGCGAGTCCGCCATGACACATACCCAATCTGCGCCCAGGTCCTTTACCATCCGTACCCCTCACAATAAGGCCTCATACTCTGCGTCATTATTGGAGAGAGGATAATTCATACGTACAGCGTATTCCGTAGTGGTTCCCTCCGGCTCTACCAGCACTACTCTTGCACCACAACCGAGGTTGCTAACAGAACCATCGGTGTAGATCGTCCATTCTTTTGTTTCTTCGGAAGGGCAGGTCATTTCTTGCATGAAGTCTACCAGCGCCTGAGCCTTAATTGCCGTTCGTGTCACGAAATTGATGTCGAACTCATTGAGTTCAATTATCCACTTCACTAGGCATCCCGAGGCCTTTAGTTCATCCATGACTGCCTTCAAAGGTAGATTAGTTCTGACCACAACACTGTATGAAAGGAAATAAGAGCGGAGCTTACGAGCAGTCCCGACCAGAGAAAGCATGGCTCGCTCTAATTCCACGTAACGCAGTTCCGCCTCGTGCAAGACCTTGATCCAGTAGTATACCATTTCTGCACTTTTCCTTCCTCCCTGATTAGGACCGTGTTGACCGATTGCTTCCCCACAGATAAATACAAGATCAAAGGCTCCCCCTGAACAGGTTTTGTAATCAAGGACATGCCATCCAGATACTCCTTCAACTTTTGAAATGCATCCTGGCATTTGTCGTCCCATTGGAACCGAGCTCTTTTTCGTAAAGTTTGAAAAAATGACAGACTCTTCTCAGCCGAACGCGAGACAAACCTGCTCAGGGCTGCTATTCGTCCAGCCAAGCATTGCATTTCCTTAACATTTTTCGGAGGCTGCATATCCATGATCGCCCTAACCTTCTCCGGGTTTGCTTCAATGCCCTTCTCCGTGACCATGTAGCCCAGGAACTTTCCAGCTCTTACCCCAAACATGCACTTCTTGGGCTTGAGCTTCATCCTATACTTCTGCAGGGTATCAAAGGTTTCCCTCAGGTCATCGACGTGGGAGGCCGCTCTCACGCTTTTTACCAACATGTTATCTCCATAGACATCCATGTTCCGCCCGAGCTGATTTTTGAACATCTTGTCCACCAATCATTGGTATGTGATGCCTGCGTTCTTAAGCCCGAACGGCATGACCACGTAGCAATAAGTTCCTTTCGGGTTTATAAAACTAACGCGCTTCTGGTCTTCCTTGGCCAACCGAATCTGGTGATATCCTTGCGAAGCATCCATCATGCTCAGGAGCTCGCAACCCGAGGTGGAATCAACCAGCTGATCTATTCTTTGTAAGGGATAATGATCCTTGGGGCAAGCTTTGTTAAGGTCACGGAAATCTATGCACATCCGCCAGTCCTCCTCTGTTTTCGGCACCAAGACTGCATTGGAAAGCCACTCCAGAAATTGTATTTCCTCTACATGGCCAGCCTTCAAAAGTTTATCCACCTCTGCTTCAATAATGGATTCCTTCTCGGGCCCAAAATTGCGCTTTCTTTGTTTTACTGGCTTTATTGTCGGGTTGATATTGAGGTGGTCTTCAGCCACCTCTGGGTCTATCCTGACGAGGTCCTGGGGTAACCAGGCAAAAATGTCCACACTGCTCTGTAGCAGGGCCACCAAATCTACCAATATTTATGGGTTGAGGGTCATCCCAACACGACGAGAAGGACTCGACTGTCGTCCCCCGGAACCGCCTCCACAGTCATCAAATTCTCTTCCCTTTGAGCCTGCTCAGGTCTGTCCTCTCCTATTCGGGCTCTTTTAGCCTGTCTCTCTTCCTCATTCCGTTGAATGCTCTCTACATAAGTCTGGCGAGATGTGTACTGGTCTCCTCGAACCTCACCCACTCCATCCTGAGCTGGGAACTTCAATTTCATGTGGTAGACCGAGATTACCGCCTGGAATTTGCTTAGGGATGGTCTCCCTAACATAACGTTATAAGAGGAAGCTGCGTCTACCACTAAGAATCCAATCGTCCTGGTTTGTCTGAAAGGTTCTTCCCTTAACGTTACCAAGAGGTTTACTGCGCTCAGAGGCTTCAATGCTCCCCCATCAAATACCACGAGAGAAATCATGACCTCTTCCAACTCTACATCAGAGTTAATCTTTCTGAAGCAGTCATAAAACATGATATCTGCTGAACTTCCCGTGTCCACGAAGATACGCCGAACGTTGTAGTTAGCAATTGTAGATGTTATGACCAGAGCATCCACATGGGGTGCTAGAATCCCATTTTCATCCTCTAAACCAAAACAAACATTCGGGCTCGAGGCCACCTGTCCGATCTCTTTTCCCTTTCTGGTCAGGTCTTTCGCAGCACGTACATGGTTATTCTGGGTTCGTCTAGAATGTTCATCCCATTCGCCCCCTGTAATCATGAGGATCTCTCCCCGTACTTCATGTGCCTGATCATTCCTTCGCCCAGCACTGTGGTTATTTGAACTACGCATGTTTTCCCGAGGCCGTCCTTTTATATAAGAGTCAGGCCTGGGCTCGTCCCTTCTCATCCGTACAAGCTCCTTGAGGTGCCCAGCCTGCACCATTCTTTCCAAATCATCCTTCAAATGAGTACACTGGTCTGTGTCATGGCCGTACTCATTTTGGTACCAACATAATCGGTCAGAATTTTCTTTTCGTGGCCTTTGAGAGCAAGTTTTGGGCCACCGGGTGCCTCTCTACCGCTTGCAGGATCTCCTCCTGAGTTATCGCCAGGGGTGTGTACTTATCGAAACGAGGTCGTCCCCCCGCCAGGTCTGGCCTGGACCTCTTCATCGGCACTCTCTCCTCTCTATCATACCTCTCTCTCCTCTTCTCTCCTTCCTCCTTGATCTTTAGGGCCTCCTACAAATGGATATACTTCTCTGCACTCTCTAAGAGTTCTCCAAACTTTAGTGCTGGCTTCACAACCAGTGACTGGAAAAATTCTCCTCTCTTGAGCCCCTGTGCTAACGCGTTAACCAGGAGCTCTTCCGATGCCGATGGCACTTTCAACTCTTCATTTGTAAACCGATTGATATAAGCGTGCAAGCTCTCATTCTCTTTCTGCTTCAAACTAAACAGCTCAAGCGGCATTTTCTGGTATTTCCTGCAGCTGGTGAACTGGTGCAGGAATGCCGAGCTGAATTCGTCAAAATTGCTGATAGATCGTGGCGACAACTGGCTAAACCAGAGCTGATATGACTTAGTGAAAGTCATCGGGAAGACCCGACACATGACTACGTCCGAGAAATTGTGCACAGCTGCTGCGATTTTGAAGCGGCTCAAGTGATCCCACGGATCTGTTGTCCCACTATACTCGAAGCCCAGAGATCTATAGGAAGCTGGCACATCATCACGCATGACCTCCTCAGTAAACGGTGTGCCTCTCCATGCCAGAACCGTATCAGTGCTTGTCATTTTCCTCTTGAATTCTCTTACCTCTTTCTGCAGGCTTTACATCTGCTCGACAAGGCCTGGATTAACCTGACTCGACGTCTCACTATCGGAGGTGGAGAAGTGTTCTTCTCTGTCTTGGAGGGGGGTCCAATCCGTGCGCTGGCCAAGCAACAGTTCCATTTTCGCTAGCGAAACTGTCCGAGCTGGTGGTGTATTGGATGGCGGCGACGAGATCTCAGCGAAATTCTTCTCCACGGCTTTTCTGATGAGCTCCGACAGCTGTCTGAGGGGGGTGGAACGGTGCCTGGTCCAGTTGCTACTGATGGCTCCGCCCCCTCCGGCCTTGTCGTTGACGGCCCCGTCGACCGCGGAATGCCCCATGGTGTGGAGGAGCTAGGCGTGCCACCCAGCTCCACCACCAGATTTCGTTGTAGACCTTTTGAAGCCATGTGTAACTCACGTCTTAGTTGATCTCCTTCCCACAGACGGCTCCAATTGTTTCACCCAGAAAGTATGACCACGCCTAGAACCCGTGTTTTTACCCCGACCTGCACACACAAACACGTTAGAAAAGGACCACCAGAGGTTTTCCGGTGGAAACCTCTCTGATGCTTAAGTCAGAAATCGTGTGGAGTGTTTTAGTGAGCAAGAAAAGGAATGCACTAAGAATGACATACCTTTCTCAGCCTCAAGGCTGAGATATTTATAGTTTTCCTCAGTGGGGACCCCTTCCGGGATCTCGGAAACAAAGGCCGCGAATCAAGGGCTGTTAAGCAACCAATTCTGACAAGTGGTCTCACTTGTCCCATGGGAAGAGGTCAGGGTACCAGGTCTGCCCTGATCCTGCTCTCCCTCTCTCTTGTAAGTCATGATACCCGAGCCTGCCTTGATCCCATTCTATAAGGATTATTTTATGAAGAATTCAAACCAGGTCAGGATAATTCCTGAGTCGTAGCGATCCTGCTCTCCCACATCTCTGATCTATTTCTGAGAAGACCAGACCTTCTCAAGGTTGAGCTGTACTGGCTTCCTGTCCTTTAATTATCCCAATTCAGGTCTACCCCAATCCAGGCCTGACTTATTTATGCCACATCAGTATTGATTTACAATGTCTCGGGCGGGAAAACACAAGGATATTTCGGGGAAATACGGAGCGTCGTTCCCAATTTACGACAAAAAGGAAGGGAAGGTTTTTAAGAATATTCGACAATGGGGGTTCACGACCCATCGGACGTTAAACGTTGACGGGATTGAGAAGGAATCCTTAAATGGATCAGAGCACCACACCAACCTTTCTCGTTATGTCGACGGCCTCGGTTGTGGGTATTTCGCCCGCATGCACCTACCCGGATTTAGCGAGCTTATGCTCGATTTTTTTGCTACGTTGGCAATCCGGAATGATGAGACGTTCACATGTAGGCTAGGTGGTAACGACGTTTATGTGGACGAAGAAATCTTTGGCAACATTTTTGGTTTCCTGACCGAAGGAGACCACCCGGTAGGCTTCGATTTAGCCTCTTTTGGGGGGATGATCACCGGGGGCAACACGGGTGATTGCAAGCGATTTCATTGCTCGAAGATTCAAGATGACGCCCTCTATGTCGCCTACAAGATTCTCACCCACATCGTTTTATGCAAGAACGAGGCCACATACACGACCAAGTCTAAGCTCTACTTTCTACAGTGTCTTCTTGACGGTCGTCAACCCCGGCTTTACCCGTTGGTTTTGAGCGGACTCTATAATGTTACGAAGGGTATGCCGGGTAGTAAAACGCTCTTCTCTCTTTCGCACCATACATCACCGGCCTCGCCCGTCACTTCGGGTTCGATCCGGCCGAAAACGGACTTCACCCACTCGAGACAATTTCACTTTCTTTGACACGTGCCCCTGCACCCCGAGTGAAGTCCACGACTCAAGGAGGCTCCTCATCTCGACCAAACGACGAGGATGGTGACACGACTATGGAGTCGGCCCCACGTACCAATTCGGGCCCGACTCCCAATTGGGGCTAATTTCTCGAGGACAACCGAGCATTCCAATTGAAGATGTTCGACAAGCTCCAAATCATCAACGACAAGATAGACACGAACCACGAGCAAAGCCGGCGGAGCTTGAGGAAGATGGGAGCTCGCATTTCGAGACTCGAGGAGCAGTTTGAGGCATCGTTCCCCCAGCCCGGCATGGACGTCGATGATGCTCCTGAGGATGATGGATCCCGCGAGTTCTAAAATCTTTGTATCTTTATTTTATGCTTTTAAATAAAAAAATCCAAAAATATTGTTATTTCCTTTATTTTTTGTTTGTTTCGTTTTTTTGGGACATCTCATTTCACGTGCGTTGAAACGATGGCCAATTGCACAAATCAACGAGTAGCGACTCGACCTTCTATTTTAGGTATGTTTTCTTTTCCTTCCTCTTTTTGACTTTTTGATGTATTTGTGTCAATCAGGAGATTGTCGGGATTTATAGAAAGGGGGGTGGTCTAGTGTGATTTTTTTTGCTAAATTGTGTAATTTTTTTAATATTTGGCCTGTAATAATTAAATTCTTAAACGTGATTAATTGCTATTTCTGCGCTAAATTGTGTTTGTATGGCTTGCCTGTCGAAGTTAACTATGTTTGATTTGATGTTCTTGTTTTTGAGCTTGTATAAGTGTATAGAATCTTTCAAATCATTATTTATATATTGTAAAATGGTACTTGGACGCAATTGATTACGCAAAACTTTAAAAGCAGCGTCAATTCAAAAAAAATTCATGCAAAAGCCAGTGAGTAGCCTGAGTGTTTATCATCATTTTATGTACTTGAATGAGTTTTGATTTGATATCTCTTTGAAACCGCTGTGTGTAGTTGACTTTGAAAATGAGGTTAAGGCACAAATAAAACCCTATTCCGGCCATATCCATATATTTTAAGCCACTATAAATTCCGAATGAGCCAATCATAGCCAAAATTTTCATGCCTATAGTCATGAGTGTTTTTGAGTCAACCCCTACTAACCCATCAAAAGTGTGGGGTAGGAGTTCGTATTTTTATTGGTTATTAGTGTTTTGGAGATTCTATTAGGAATTTATGATTTTATGAATTTTCGTAATAAAAGACCACCATCTGAAAAAAAAAGAGAAAAGAAAAACCCCATAAAAATGATAAAAGAGGGAAAGTTAAAAAAAAAAGAATAAAAAAAAAGAGAGAAACAAAATAGGATGGTGGATAGTGTTGATTAATTGCCTACGCGCTTATAAAGGCTTGTGTCTTATTGTTTATTTTCTTATCAAGCCTAATGTTTAAGAGGCAAAAGAGTTGTGTTGAATAAGAATCACATTATAAGTTTCAATTGTGTTTAAGTGGTTTGAGCGACAAGTCGGTTTAGAGCACGAGTTGAGAAATAGCCCAAGTTAAAGGCTATGTTGTGAGTGTTAAGTGAGGTTTTTATTTTTGAACGAGGTGAAGCAATTTTGATTCATAATTAGAATAGGTTGAGTGAGTTATTGATCATGTTAGATCATGAGTTAGCCACACAACTTATATATTCCATACCCGTCCAAAGAGCCTTACATTACAATCCGTAAAGACCTTTACCGATTCTTAGTTTTGACAACACACTTAATTTGCGATTGAAAAGAAATTGATTTTCTGTGCTTGTTTATTGTGCATGTATTTGTATGATTTTAGCGTATACACGTCCCATGCAGCAATGCTTGAGTGCTTTTGAGCGTACACCCACATATTTATTCCCCTTTTGAGAGGATGCATGATCTTGATTTTGAAGCGATAATGAAATAAGGGCGGATGTTTGAAGTTGCATGATTTGTACCTATATTTTCAAAATTATGTATGTAGCATAGCACGACTCATTGCTTGGACTAATTTTCATTCTTGTTAGTCTTTGAGTTTATCGTTTGTTCGAAGACGAAAAAACCAATTAAGCGTGGGGTAGTTGATTAACGCAGATTTGTCCTTATTTTTATTAGTAATTTAGTTCTTTTTTCTATTAATTTTTGGTATAAGTTGGAAGAGTTAAGTCTAATTCCGTATTTTTATATTTTCAGCTTATTCTACCGTATTTTGATCATAATTGATGAGAATAGGTGATTATTCATTGTTTTTCACCTTACAGCTAAGTAACCGGAAGAGTTCATCGCGTAAATAGATGAAGTTCGATGTTCAAAAGTTGAGAACGAGCTTTCCAGTGAACAAGTAGTAGAAAGATCAAGAAAATGAGACGTACTCTCAGTCGCGTCGACACTACGTCGACGCGGATCCTGCCCATGACGGTTGACACTCAGTCGACGCCAAGCCGACGCAACTCTCTGAAGCGTCGGTCCAAGGGTGCGTCTGTCGATGCCAAGCCCACGCAACTTGCTGTTGCGTCGATCCATGATCGCGTCAGTCGACGCCCCCGCCCAATCGACGCGAGTGCACAGGCAGCATTGACGCCGAGCTTCAGCACGCGTCGGTCGACGCGAAGTCGACGTAGCTGCCTAGAAATGCATTTTTAGGGTTTCTTGTGCGTTAAGACATGCTACATCTATAATTACCCTTCATATTTCGGTTTTTAAAAAGAGAGACGACTACCTAGGGTTAGAGAGCACAAAAACAACGCATTAACACACTCCGTTACGTAGACAGATATCAAGCTTGAAGATTCAAGATCCTTACGCTCAAGAATCACTTCAAGTCGAGATTTCGTTCCCAACTACAGATTTGCTGGAGATTTTTACCGCTTTTACTAGTTACAATAAGTTTTCTAAACTCTTAGTTAATTGCTTAGTTAATTTCTTAGTTAATTTTAGAACTAGACAATTAGTTTCGATTTATTTTATGCTTGATACTTTAGATATATTGGATTCATCTAGTTTATTTATGCAATTTGGTTTATGTTTAATTTCCCGTTTTTGATTCTTATGATACAATTGCTTCATGGTAGTTTCTTATATTCATGCTCTTATATTCGTTGCTGTTACTTCCTAGTTCTTGAGTTAGAGTATTTTAATTATTGTTCTTAGTTGATAATCTAGTTTAAAATTATTAGTTTAATTAGTCTTAGTTTTAATATTGCCTTAGTTCATAATGATCAATTCAAAATCTTCAAAACCCCCCAATGTACATGTATTTTATGATAGTTTGTGAATTGAGAAAAGAATCTAAGAGACAGAACAGTTGTTTTCGAGAGAATCGACTTGAGTCAAACTCACTACCCTACAAGTTCCTCGTACTCTTGTGAGCAAACTTACATATTTTCAAATCAAATATTTTAAAAAGGGTGCACAAAAGTTTGGATTATCGACCAATATCAATATCAGCAACAATGTTGACTATTCTGAACAATCACTGATGGGCAACACCTATCGGTACAAATATCGCTTGTGACTCCCTTTATAGTGACAGTTATAAGGATCTTCTATCGTTGGACGAGTCCAAACCAACTTAAACCCAAACCCGCCCCACCAGTAATGGAATCTCATATAAAATCCAAAAAATAAAAGAATTCAGGAATAATCTCCCTTTTTTTTCCTCCAGTATATCCTTATTTCGCCACTGAAAATCACCTTCTCCCTCCGCTGAAACATTGTAGCCTGAACGCAAAATTCAGGCCAAAATCCTAGACAAATGCAGAGCAAGATCTCAACATCATTCGTACTTATACTCTACATTTCTCTCTTTTCTCATTTCATTTCTTCAATTTCTCGAAACCACCAACAAAATTGATGCAAAAACAAAAAATTGGTGAGCGGAATTTCACAATACTACCGGTTGCTTCCGTTAAGACGACGATTGTGTCTCTCACCATCTCTCTCCTAATCTACTATACCTAAGGTGCATCACTATCAGTTTCATATGTATGTTGATATAATTTAGGGTTTAAGATATATTGTTCGATTTTTAAGGTGTTTGTGTCTAGTTCATAAT
This sequence comes from Phtheirospermum japonicum, assembly GCA_014905375.1. Classification (NCBI taxonomy): domain Eukaryota; kingdom Viridiplantae; phylum Streptophyta; class Magnoliopsida; order Lamiales; family Orobanchaceae; genus Phtheirospermum; species Phtheirospermum japonicum. The sequence continues at coordinate 686,680 of BMAC01000319.1, read as the reverse complement.
ATGGCTTTTTATGGGATATAGTTATATTTATGTGATTTTGAGTTTAGCTATTAGTGAATACTAATCTATGAAGGCCATATGACATTTCATGTCTTATGTTCTAACATCCATTAATATTGCTCTAACATCCTGGTGCTTGTTCTTTTGTAAAGTTTGATGCTCTAATATACATGTAGTAGCACTGAGTTGATATTATGTGGTAAATGTTTGAAGGATACATGTTATTGAGAATAAGAAGTTAGATCAATTAAATTAAGATTTTAGTACAAGTGATGAGATTTTTGTTTAATTGGTCTTTGATTGTGACTCTAAATGCTCATCTGATTATGAACATTTTTGGTTCTCTTTAATTGAGATTATTAGTTATGATTTGTGGAAATGTGAAGTAGTTATAGAATATAGAAGTAAGGTATATTTACCTATCAATATCGCTAGGTAATTAGGTACTATTTGTTTCGTTTTTGTTAATGATTGAAAGATTTTACATGAATCTTGATTTGCTATTTATTTTCATTTTAGCTTCTAGCATTGTTTTGCAATAATATCTGTAGAGCTATTTACTTTCATGGCTCTATCCAGATGTTAATATTTCACGCCCTTTGCCAAAGAACATATTTAGTCTTGAATTATATGATTTTTATTGTAAATAGTAAATGAGGATTATTACTATTTTGATCTCTTACTTTGTTCAACCCTTTCTAATGAAAAATTATGGTGATGTTTTTTTCCTTACTAACTACATTTTCTTATTGTGTATGAACCATTTTGCCATATTATAGTTCTATGATAGTTGACTTCGATTCTAAATAATTTAGATTCTGAGAGATTGTTGCAATGAATAAGCTTGTGAGCTAATAATCATTCTTGTGTCCCTAATTGAGAAACCTTCCTGGACTTTGAATTGACAGAGGTTTGTAAAGTACAAATGAAATAGTTAGGACATTGCACCTAAGAAGCTACTCCTATGAGATTTTTGCTTTTGTGCAAACCACTTGGCACTCGAGCACGATAACCTGTCAAATGTTATTGTGGTGAAGAGCAGGAAGAGAGATAATGAGCCAAAAAAATAACAAGAGAGGCGGAGGGTGATGAGTTTAAACCAAAGTGGTTTAACTTTAACATATTCAATAGTTTTCCAATTTTAATTTTAAGTTTTTTGGTGCATTTATGTTTGGAATCCGTTGTTTTGATTTCTGTGGTGCATTTGATCATGGTATAGGAAGACTGTTTAGACAAGAAGAGCGTCGAAGATAGATCGGGCGGTGTATATATATTCTAGGAATCAGGTCAGGAATAGTTTAATTGTTGCGCTGATATAATGAGATTTTGTGCGTGTATGAAGTACTATTTTGAATATTGTTCAGAATCACCATATGATTCAGACCATGTTTGTTTTCCTAGCTATAAAGAATCCTACATCAGAACTCACGTATGTGTGTGGTGCAGTAGTTATGCAATTTTTAAATAGAAGTTTTCATGTGTGTGAGTGGTTACAAATATGTGAGAGTTAATTTTGATGGAAGAATAACTATAAATACTACAAAGCATGGGTCCTCTTGTTTCTCTTTTCATTCATATGAACACCATCTATTAGATTAGATAAAACGAGAAAATATCTAGTGGAGACGACAAGAAATTGATCAAGAACAAGTAATAATCGAAGGTATGTTGATCCCTTTATCACTTCCGCTTTGTTTTCAAAAGCATGTATATTTATGGATTCATGTTTTATCATTTGGTATTAGAGCGCCATTTGGCCTCTACTTTGCTTGTTCGAGTTTTATGATTATTGTTCATGAAAGCTTAAGCCATTTATTAGTCCCGTAAGAAAAATAAAATTGTTTGGTTTTTTGATACTTGAATATTTTATTTTTTGGGGTGTTTGTTGTTTGATTTTGGATGTTGTTTGTGATTTTTTGAGTTGAAAATTTGCATGTTTATAGTTTGAGTTTTTGGGTCTGGGCAACCATTGTGTCGTAGCCTGTTGCCTGTTGCCAGTTGCTCTAACTTAATTACTTGTCAGATTCTTAACTACTATATAATATATTAGCATTTGGTTAGTAGTATTATGCATGAATATTATTACACATATTACGTGATTTGTTGATTAAATTAAATCAATTAAATGCATTCCTTTATGTTTTAATTTATGAGAATTTATTTACAAATCAAATCATGTCATGTCATTTTGGCATATATGTTGAGATTTATAAAATCTAGCTTTATTCTCATAAAATAATATTGTGTATAGTACTTTAATTGAGTGTTTTAAGTTTTAACACATTAAATTTATATATATATATATATATATATATATATATATATATATATAGTGATTTATATAATTTTAATTATTATTGAAGAGTAGCCACATCTTCAATAAATTAAATTTGTATACTAAAGTTGAATTTCGATATCACTTTTAGAATAGACATATGTTGTAATTAATTATACATAATATGATGAAATTTATACCACGTGAAACTTTATTATGTTTATATAATAAATTAGGATAATATATAAAATTATATATTCTAATTTACCCACAGGGATTAGAAAATGGGATGTAATTTGATAGTTTTGTGATGGAGTTGAATGAATCTAATTAAATTAGATATTTGGCCAACATGTAAGTTTTATGTCTCTGGATTCATATTGTAACATAATTTACATCGGCAAAACATGTTATATGGTCTTAAGAAAGCTTTGATTTTAAATAATATGAGCATGTTGTTTACTTGGAAAATTATTTTTTTAATCCATTATATTGTACACATTCCACAAAAGAAATATAATATTGTCTAGTATCAAAACACTTACCCTAAGATGACAAAATTATCAAAAAAAAGTACACAATTATTCTTTTGAGCCAAGATGCTGATGTGGCATGTTATATACTTATCATTTTTCTATTTAATTTTAAATATTAAAATTTCGATTTTTTCTCATCTTTTCCCTTTTTTATTTTTTGTTTTATTCACTAGATTTTGTTTTCATGCTCTATTCGAACCCCCACACCCACCTCACCCCACGAATTTATGCAAATAGATGACAATACAGTAGATTATATCAATTCACCACCCCCACCCCCATTCTTGTCGGAGGAATCAAAGTTTTTGTTTTTATTCTTTTAAGGGTAGTTTTTTTTTTAATTACCCTTTCATTCATTGTCTACAGGAGGAATTGAAGTTCCAAAAACAAAACTAGACCTCGTCATTGCCACTCAATTTATTTACAGGAAGATTAAATCACGTCATGCCACAAAAATTATTTCTAGAAATCTTCAAAAAACAAACTAAATTTGGATTTTTTTGGTAAGATCCTTGATAACTTAAGAATTTAGGTTTGTAGACTTGGGGGTTTATATTGTAATTGAGGATTTGGTTCCTTGTAATGTGTGTGTGTGTGGGTTTTGTATGGGCTGAGGTTGTGGCTAGAGGCACCAGTGACCGGCAGGGAGAGGAGACGGAGGTTGTAAGTGATGTTAGAAAGTTGAGGGATAAAAGTGAAAGGATTTAAAAGTTGAGGGTTAAAATAGAGAAATAATAATTTTGTCCCTTTTTTATATTTAAAATTGAAGAAATATGATAATAAGATAATTAATTATTTAATATTAAGGAAAAATGATAGGAAAGTAATTAATCATACCACGTCAGTAAAAAAGCTCGATCATGATAATTTTGTGAACATTTTTGATAATTTTACCAACTTTCCAGGAACATTTTTTGGAAAGTGGACAATATAATAAACGAAAAAAAGCAATTTCTCCTTGTTTACTTGATGTTGTTATTCAACCTGTTAATTCTTTGATATGAAATTTTATATTCCTGGGCTCAATGATGACACTTTGTAGGGAGAGAATTCTACTTCATTTGGTGTGGATGGACATTGATTATTCTATTAGGAAAAACAAACCACCAGCTATAATTGAAGAAAGTAATCCAGATGATGTTGGTATTTATTAAAAGTGAGAGCGATCTAATTGACTCTGTGTTATGTTCATAAATACTAGGATATCAATTGGGATTCAGGGTTCCGTTGAGAATTATGACAATGTTTGTGCATTTTTTGAAGGAAATTGATGATTAGTTTGTCTTCCTTTACGACATTGGATACCACTCTTATAATGCAATTCTCATCTATAAAGCTTATCGAGATTCGATGTGTTCGTGAGAATATCATGCGCATGAGAGACATAGAGGCTCAACTTAAGACACTTGAAGTTGAAATGTCGTATTATTTCCTAGTTCACTTCATTTATGCACTCTTCCTTATCAGTTTGCCTCTTTTAAGATCTCTTATAACACATAAAAATAAATGGTCCATAGATGAATTAATGACCATATGTACTCAAGTGGAAAGACGATTGGCTGTGGAGGAGTGTGAGAAAGTGAATCGACAACATTAATGGGATAGAAAAGACAATTCCTGGCTAGGTCCAAGGGAAAGGACAAGATTCCTCTCCAAAAGAATATCAAGAAAGAAATCAAGTTATTCTTTTCTAAAAACAAGGGGCACATAAAGAAGGATTGTCCTAAGTTCCTTAAGTGGCTTGAAAAGAAAGGTACTCAACTTTCATTTGTTTTTTATAAATCTAATATGGTTGATGTTAAACATAACACATATTGGATTGATACTGGTTCTACAATCTATGTTAGAATTCCTTACATGGACTATTGGAAAAGACTTTTTATATTTTTTGTAATTGTTATATTATGCAGATAAGATGCCCTCACATGTGGAAGTAGTAGAAACGTGCGAATTAGTTTTAAGTAGTGCTTTCAAAAGATTATTGGAAAGACTTTTTATATTTATTTTTTTTGTAATTTTGCTAAGAATTTAGTTAAGACTAGTATCATGTGGTTTTTCGTTTAACTTTTCAGACTCGTATTTCAATTTATCATACAAGACTAATATTGTTAGAAAATGTACTTTGTCTAATGGTCTTTTTCATATTAGTTTGAAGAATGATGATAATATTTGCACATTCATGATACTGTTAGTGTAAGGCGATGTGTTATGAATAAAAATCCTCTTTGTTGTGGCCTTGGAGATTGGGACATATCTCCATTGATAGAATCAAGAAATTGGTGAATGAAGGAGTACTTAGTACTCTAGATTTTTCTGATTTTGAGGTATGTATAAACTGCATTAAGGGTATGCAGACTAATAAGTCAAAGAAATGTGCCAAGAGGAGTTCTGAAATATTGGAAACAATCCATACGAATATTTGTAGTCCAGGTATAGACGCATACCATAATAAGTATTTTATTACCTTAGTACTTACGCTATATATATCTCTACTCGGGTTCCAACGAAGGTAGTTTCAAAAACACCATTTAAGTTATTCAAGGTTGGAAAGTCAGTTCAAGACATGTACGCGTCTGAGGATGTTGTGTGAAGCATGAGTTTAAGATCTTCAATAAAAGAAGTTAGACCAGTGGATCATAAGTGGGTATTTTGTTGGATATGCCAAAAGGTCTAAGGAATATCAAACTTACTGTGCATCTTATAGCACTAGATTTGTGGAATCAAGAAATGCTAAATTTCTTGAGAATGACTTAATTAGTGGGAGTGGTCAATATTTGAACATTGGTTCTGAGACAAACCATTCTCGATATCCCGTTTCAAGTGATAGAGTGATATTGATAATAACATGCCTCAAGTCAAAACGCATGTTGAGCAGCTAATTGCAAATGTTCCACAAAATGTTGATCAAGATCTTGCAAACCTTGAAGTTCAACAGATACCTGAACTTGTTAAACAACTAATTGAACAACCTATCATGCAACTATATCCTGACACTCAGGACAATGTTGATCAAGGGTTAATGAGATCTACTAGAATAAGGAACTCAACAATTTTGAGTGACTATGTTGTGTATTTTAAAGAGTGTGTCTATAATACTATAACCGAAAATGATCCAGAAATATTTTCACAGGCCATCAGTTTTGAGAAATCAAAACTATGGTATAATGTCATGAAAGAAGAGATAAATTCTATAGCATGTAACAAAGTTTGGGATCTCATCGAGTTTTCTGATGGCATAAAAGATATTGGTTTTAAGTGGGTCTGTAAAACAAATAAAGACTCATAGGGCAATGTCGAGAGATATAAAACAAGACTTGTTGCCAAGGGATTCACCCAAAGCGAAGAAATTGACTACATAGAGACATTTTCTACTGTATCTAAGAAAGATTCCCTTAGGGTAATTATGCCATTAATGACTCATATTGGTTTTGAATTACATGAAATGGATGTTAAGACGGTATTTCTAAATGGTGATCTAGAGGAGATTGTTTATATGAAACAACATGAAGGTTTTCCCTCTAGTGATGGTGAGCATTTAGATTGCAAGCTTAATATATATATATATATATATATATATATATATATATATATATATATATATATATATATATATATATATATATATATATGGATTGAATCAATGATACTTTAAACTTCATGAAGTCATCACTTCATTTCGTTGTGAGGAGAACATCATGGATCAATGCATATACCATAAGGTTAGTGTGAGCAAGATTTGTTTTCTAGTTTTATATGTAGATGACATATTACTTGCAATGAATGACAAGGGTTTGTTATATGAGGTGAAACAATTTCTCTCAAAGAACCTTAATATGAAAGATATGAATGAGGTATCTTGTGTCATTAGCATTAAAACCTATAGGGATAGATTTTAGTGCATTTTTGGTTTGTCATAGGAGACCTACACCAATAAATTTCTAGAGAGAATTCATATGAAGGATTGTTCATAGAGTGTAGCACCTATTGTGAGAAGTGATACATTTAGTTTGAATCAATGTTTGAAAAATGAGCTTGGATGGAAACAAATGAAAAACATTTCATATGATACAACTATTGGAAGCCTTATGTATGCTCAGGTCTATACCAGACCAGACATTGCATTTGCTGTCAAGATGTTAGGAATATATTAGAGTAATCTAGGTATTTAAGAGAGCTACAAAGAAGTTATTGAGATATTCTCAAGAGACAAGATTACATGCTCATGTATTGACAAACTGATAATTCGGAGGTGACTTGTTATTACAATTCCGACTTATCGTGTTGTGTTGATTCACAAAAGTCAACATCTAGATATGTTTTTATGCTTGCTCGTGGGGTTATATCTTGGAGAAGTGCAAATTAGAGATTTCGATTGCTACTTCTACCATGAAAGATGAGTTCGTATCATGCTTTGAAGCTACCTGATCCGAACTTTTATGTCTCCTCTTTTCAAAATTAAAATCATGTATAGCCATGCACGTCTACGTTTGGGAACGAGTTAGTTCACCCGCAAGAGAACGGGGTCACCATAGACTGGAAAGTTAAACCGAGTCGATTCTCTCGAGGAGTGGAAATTCAGAATTGACAAAGTCTATTGCTTGTATTTACGGGTTTTAGGAGTTGTTTTGTCCTATTTGTTAGTTTTAGGTTTTTATAACCTTTGTGCGGTTTTTAGTAGTTTTCTGTACATTTTTATCCTTTTTCGTATTTTTGGCCGTAGGATGACCAAGCGGTCCCGCGCACGCTCGGAGCAATCCACTCGACTCAGATTGGAACGGGTAAAGTAAGAAGGCACAGCGTGAACGAGGAGCGACAACCGGCGGACATTTAGAGCGAAACGAGGAAATCGAGCCGGAGCAGCCGAGACAGTCGATCGACTGGCATGCAGTCGATCGACAGCCAGTCGACCGAGTGACAGGTCGACTGGTTCGACGAAATCGACTGATGGGCAGTAAGGTTGGCCAATTTTGAGGAGTCAGTCGATCGACTGACCTTTAGTCGATGACTGCCAGTCGATCGACTGCCCCTCATTCGATCGACTGAGTCGCAGTCCAGCTCGTGAATTTTATCACTTTTTGACGTTTTTAACCCCACGACTTTGTATAAAAACCCAACTGCTCAACCTTATCCATACACCCTTCCTTGGTGGAATTTGGGGCTTGCTCCATTTCCTCCAAGCCTTTACTCTTGCATTTCAAAAACCTAGCCCATAAATCCTTAGTTTAATGTAGTTTTAGCTAGTTTAGTAGTTAATCTAGTTTAGCTTAGTTGGTTAGTTTTTAATTAGTAGTTAGTTAGTTGTTCTTAAGCAAGTGTTGGAGTGAGTGACACCTCCTTCATTTGTGGAGCTTGTTGTTCGAAGATTTGGAGCTTTGATTTGGAATGCAATTTGGTAGTAATCTTTTTCTTTCATGTTGTTGTGTTGTGTTTGTTTTGTTGCAATTGCTTTGATGTAGTTTGTTAAATTTGTAGTTCATGTTATTTCCTTTTGCATTCCAACTTCTCAATTTTATGTTCTAGCTTTTTAAATTTCCTCTTGCATTGTTAAAACTCCATTGAAGACCTCTTGAAGCTTTTTGTCCAATTTGTCCAAACAAACCTTGGGTTCTTGAAAGCCAAATGGGTCTTTCTTCTTTGAGAAATTTGACTTCTTTTCAATTTAATGCCTTTTGACCAATTTCAATTTGAAATGCTTGATTTTTCCTCCATGATTTCTCTTTTAATTGTAAGCTTTAATTTGTATTGGATGCAATTAGTTTAGAAATTACGGGTTTAGGGTTTAGGTTCGTTTAGAACCATTAATCGGATTTTGTTGAGGCTCGGGATTGACAACCTCGAGTAGTGGATTAAGACCTCGGCAAAAACCGATTGATCGTAGAGACGAACCGAACACCCTAAACCCTCATTTTCATTTAAATCCTTTTGAATTAAAGTTTCCTTTTTAATTCAAGTTTTAGCATAAAACTTAAACCCAAATCAATGACTATTGCTTTCTTAGGAGTAGATTAGTTTAATTGAGATTAACAAGAGACTAAGTAAAAACACCGACCACCGATTATATCTATCCTCGAGAGACACGACTCGGGAAAACTTACCGCTCTACAATCGACTCCGTACTATTGCGGAGAAGATTTCTTAGAGTGCTAAGAATTCTTCGATCATCTATTATAAGAAAAACACAAGTTCTAACACTAAACGCGTGATCAAGGGGGTTTTTGATTTGAAGATTTCAAGCAAACTTGATTTGAATAAACTAAAAAATTGAAATTATTCTTGCTATGAGGGTGTTAACTTCTTCGCAAGAGTTGAGCAACTGATTCACGAAATCAGCCTTTAACTATATTGAAATTGTACGAAAGAACTACTCCACTTAATTAACATTCATGTATTTCATCGAACACTAAACATGCATCACGAAGAACGATTCTAACAAGATCAAACATTAATCAAGTTACCAAATTGCAAATGGTAGAAATCAATTATGCTTACTAAAACAATGATTCACCAAAGTATCCACAAGAATTCGAATACAATTATTCATAACCAAAAAAATATCCAAACTCAATATCCAACAAGAATTACCAATCATTAAATTTAAGACTATGCAATAAGAACAAGGTTTAGAGATTACTAAATTCGGAGAAAAGTATTATCAACGAGAACTATAATGAAAGCCTTGCTAACTCCGGCGATTCTGGAGAAAAGATGAACCACGCTGGAATTCTGGAAGCTTGTCACGAACCTCCGATTCTAACGAAGAAAGATAGTCACGAAGAGATCGAACCTCTATAGAAATTGCCGTAAGGGATCTAAGTAAAAGGAAAGAGAGAGGTGTCAATTATCTCCTCCAATGGTGATGATCAAGACCAAGGTAGATGAGTTCCCACATCCTTGGATACCTTCTTGCTGATGTTTTCTGAGTTTCAAAGTCTCAAAAGCCATTTCATAACTGAAGAATCCCGAAAATCTGCGTTTATAACGTATGTGTCCGGTCGGATCCTGGATTCATCCGACTGGATAAAATATTCTGCCCGCTGGTCTGACCGGATTTCAGATCATCCGATTGGATGTTGATCTAAGGGGTCCATCCAGCAGGTCGTCCGATCGAAGTGTGCTTCGAAAATCAATCCGGTTGGAGATTAGATCAATCCGATCGGACAAGTGTCCTTTTGGCTACTTTTGGGCATTGACTTCCTCGCCATTGTCTCTCGGATTCGCCAAATGCTCTAGCTGTATGAGAAAATACTCAAAAGGACCAATAATTGATCAATAAGTCGGAAAGTTAAGAAAAACGTCAAAGAATGCAAAATTATGCAAAATAGCCTAATTTTAACCTGAAAGGATAATAAAGAGACTCCAACATGACTCAAGATATGTACAAAAACATAATAGAAATGTACGAATCACTACCATTAATGGTGTTTGGTTTAAAAGTTTCATATCCGGGCTTAGAGTTATGAATTATATATCTAGGCCATTGAGAATGTACTGTGATAATTTTGCTATGGTTTTTATGGCTAAGAACAAGAAAAGTGGTAGTTGAAGTACGCACATACACATTAAATACTCAGCAATAAGAGAACGTGTTAAGGAAATGACAGTAGTCACTCAACACTTAGCACTGAATTAATGATTGTCGATCCTTTAACTAAAGCATGCTACCAACGGTTTTTAAGAATCATGTAGTACGAATGGGACACAGTTTATGTAATTTTCATTAGTACGTACATATACTTAGAATTACTATTGAAATTCTTAACTAGTTGGTAGTTTTCATCTGGTTTTGTCACTTATTTCTCTTGAAATTTATCATTAAATTTTGGGCCTAAAATAAACATTAGGTTCATTCATTAAGTTTTCGTAACCATGTAAAGAATTTGAGAGTAGATTACCTTGTAATAAATAATTGACATTACTCGCTTTTAGAGGACTTATCTCTATGATTCATGTATTTTGTTTTCTGATTATGTCTGCAACAAGTGGGAGAATGTTGGAACTCATGTATGTGTGTAGTTATGCAATTTTGAAATAACAGTTTTCACATGTTTGTGGGTGGTTAAACATGTGTGGGAGTTATTTTTTATGGAAGAATGTTGCAAAAACACGAGTTCTCTTGTTGCTCTTTCATTCATATGAAACACCACCTATTAAATTAAGAAAATAAAAGAAAATCCGGTGGAGACAACAAGAAATTTGATTAAGAATGAACAATGATCGGAAGTATGTTGATCTGTTTATCGATATTCATGAAGTATGTTGATCTGTTTATCGATATTAATTTTTTGTCAAAAACATGTAATATTATAGATTTGTGTTTTATCATCCTACCTTAACATTGAATTTAATTATCAAATATATTTGATGATTTGACGTAAACTTGGTTGTATGTGTACGAGGAAATCGGATACATGTATCCTGTAGGTTAAAGTAAATCTTGAACTCCTAATCCAATAATTCTTGAAGCTAGATATTTCTCGCCGTCACCATCTATTGCCACATTCAATCACTAAAAATTTAGAATTTATCTTAAGAACAAGTCCAGATAAACTGTACTTACGCAGCCACCTTCCATGGCCAAATTCAGCCACTAAGTTTCATCCACTGACACTTGTTACCGCTGTCCTCTGCCTCCAGGGCAGGCGAGGCACCCCACCAGCCCTCACGGTGATTACAAACCCACCCTTGACACGTTTGACAAAACTTTGTTCCCGGGAATTGTTGGTGTTCATTAGCCAAGCTCTAGTAATCTCGAGACCCATCCACCACCACCCCCATCATCCAAAGCCCATCCACCACCGACTCCGCCTTCCTCGACCCATCAGCATAATCATGACTCCTCAACTAACTCAAGGGTTGAGGAGCCGCTCCCTCAAGCACCCCTTAAGAGTGGGGCTATTTTTGATAACTTCATGGAAATTATTGATGAGAAACCTAAAATTAGCGGTGCCGTTGATGGCAAAGATACTATTACTAAAAAATTTAATTGGTCCTACAAAAGCACCCTTTTCGGAGATCCTCCACACACTCAAAGAGTCGTGGCCAGACCCTCATCCCACTTCAAAATGGAGATGTCTTGTCCCTCAAGTTATCCAATGAATTCTACACAGCTAGATGGAAGGTGTTTGATCATGCTGTCATTGGCCATAAAATTTATACTAAAGGAGATAAACCACTACCGGTACACTTGTTGTTTGATAAACTAAAATTGTGTTGGAATTTGAAATCACACTTCCGTATAATCTCAATTGAAAGAGGTTATTATAAGCTGAATTTTAAAGATGATCATGATATGGATGTGGTTTGGAAATGAAGAACATGGCAGTTGTCCCCGAATTCCTTTCGGCTGCAGCAGTGAGCTTTGAACTTTGATCTCAATCATATTACGTCATCTTTTGCTCAAATTTAGCTATGTATTCACGACCTTGGCCACAAGATATGGGATGACGAAACCCTTTTAGGCATTGCACGGGCAGCGGGTACGCCGTTGAAAATTGATTATAACTCATTATATGGGATGTTCGGGCACTTTGCAAAAGTGCTCGTGGAAGTTGATTTATCATGCCCACTGCCGAAAAGCTTAATGATCGAACGCACGGGCTACTCGTACATTGTGAATTTCACTTATGAGAGTTTACTGGATTTTTGTAAGCAATATGATACGATGGGTCACTCGATTACTGCATGTCATCACTCGATTGCTGCATGTCATCGATCTAAGTCCATTACTTAAAAATAGGGATGTAGTTGCTCGTATCCGTGGTAACTGTGCCTGTCTGTCATAATCGGGAAACAAAATTGATAGATAATGACAACATAGGTAAGTGTAAGGGTGTTTTGGTGGAGAATGGGGTTGCGTCGGACAACCTTGGTTTGAGTCTCGTGGGTAATGATAATAAGAACATTTGGGTTTGTAAAGTTGGATGATTTGGACAGTGATAATGGTGGTGGATCATCGTTTGTAGCGGACTCATAACTTGGGTGGGGCGTGGGGGAGGGGGGCAGCCCACGTATGCTCAAGAGTTTTATTTTTCTCGAATAACACAATCTTAATCACCAACGAAGGGTCTTAATGTGGATACCGTGATGTCCAAAGCTTTGGTATCTTTTAGAACTTTCTCTATGATGCATTTAGATGACATGAACCTCTTGAATCGAATCAAGGGGATTACTGGGTATATTTCGTAAGCCTCTTCGTGATGTGAATATCTTTCAGGCTTTTTTTTGGGCTGCGATCGATGTTTCTAAGGGTGCATTACAAAAATCCTAAGACGAGTTAGCCAAGGATGCGATGTTTCACGAGTATGTTATTGAGGACTCTCTTAACTCTCAAAAATCAGAAAATATGAATAAAATGGTGAGGGCGAGTTGGGCGAATGAAGTGGAAAAAGAGAACCACATGTCTCTTGATCATAATACCCTCGAGAAGTAGGGTTCCCCTCGAACCTCTCAATAACTAACATTGTTTATTGGAACATTCAGGGACTCGGTAATGAGGCCTTTTGGTTACAACTAAAAGAATTTATTAGGAGATTTTCTCCCATTCTTATTGCAATTGTGAAGCTAATGGTGGATCAATCAACTATTTCGGATGTTTTTAGGTTTCGTTGGTTCTAGATTTGTGGCTAAATATTTTAGCCAAATGGGCAATCGAACATATGGATTTTCTCTTCTTCTTGAGTGTTTTCTTTGGTCGTTGTTCTTAATACAGACCAGGCGGTGGATTTGAAGGTGAATATGGGTCATGATAATTTTTATGTAGGTTTATCCATGCTTATAATCATCATACGCTGTGTCAATGACTTTGGGAAGATATTAAAAACATGGGATTCATGGACGTGGTTTTATTAGACGATTTTAATGTTGTTTGGGTGCTTTTGAATGACAAGGGAGTAATCTTCCATATCAGCCTCTTATTTGAAGTTTAGGGGGTTTATCAAAGATTTGGACTTTAATGAAATTACTATGATGGGATGTATGTTTACTTGGGTTAAAAATTTTGTGTCATCCGAACGACGATTAGTGAAGCTTGATCGCATTTTGGCACAACCCTTTTTTGCTCATTTTGGGTGGTGGTTTTTGGTTTGGTGTTGCCAGAACGTGCTTGGATCATCATCCCATAATGTTTACGGGTACAAAGATTGTGTTGAGAGGTCCCTGTCCATTCCATTTTTAGTATATGTGGCTCTCACATCTGGACTTCATGAACTTGGTTACTAATTCTTGGTCGACTTATATAATGGGAACATCTCCTTTTGTTCGTCTCATTCGTTAACTAAAATGACTAAAAGAGGATATTAAGACCTACAATTTTGAGGTTGTTGGATACGTTTATCGCAACTTAGACGCTGCCCATCTAGTCATTGATAACATTCAAGCCGTTATTGCTATTGAGGGCCTCATGGAGGATAATACAAGAAGGGAGATTGATGCCCAAAACCACCTTAGCAACCTCCTACGCAGCATGGTGAGTATGTTCATCAGAAATCTTGTGTTAAGTGGCTAAATCATGGGGGTCAGAATTTGGCTTTTTCCACCTGTTCTTTCAAAAACAATGCAAAAATGGTATGCATAATCTTAATATTGATGTGTAAGTTTGTACGGAAAGTGTTACTATTCAAACCTATGTGATTGAGAATTATAGAGATCTTTTTTGGGCACCAATTAATGTTGTTGATTTGGACATTATTGATCGTGTGATGGATAATGTGGTGACGATGGAGGATAATGATAAAATTTGTATGTTTCCGACAAACTTAGATATTTTTAAGGCAGCAAAGCATTTGAGTTCCAATAGTGCACCAGGGCCTGATAGCTTCAGTGGGGGGTTTTATGTTCATTATTGGGCGATTGTGGGGTTTGATGTTTATGAGGCTGTTCGGAGCTTCTTTGTTTCGGGGCATTTCCCAGAAGGTCTTAATCCCTAAGAAGAAGAATGCTTGCAATATTGAGGACTTTCGTCCCATTGCGATGGGTAATCTTCTCTATAAAATCATTACTCATATTTTGGCGGATTGGTTTGATTATATCATTCGACGAATTGTTCGAGATGCTCAATTTGGCTTTATATCGGTAAACACATGCACGATTGCATTACCTTGGCCTCAAAGGGGCTAAATTATCTACTAATCCAAGAGAGGTTTCCAATGTTGCGATTAAAGTTAACAAACGGAAGGCATTTGATATAATTAGATGGGACTTTTCGCTGTGGATTTTGACCATGTTGGGTTTTTAAGGCCGACTTGTGAATTGGGTATCTTTTGCACTTAGTTTGGCGAAGCTTTCAATTTTGATCCATGGTAGCCCTCATGGGTATTTTTCATGCTCTCATGGTGTTAGGCAAGGTGACCCACTATCCCCTTTATTATCTTGTGTTGCGGAGGATGTGCTTGCATAGTTGCTTAAGGGAGCTATGGATACTCATCACATTACCCCATTTATTTCTTATGATATTAAGTTTCCCTATTGTATACTTTACATGGAGGACATTCTTATTTTTGCAGTGGCAAACACTTCGAATTGCTTCAGGATTTGCAAGATATTAGAGGATTATGGGGTTTCTTCGGGTCACATTTTAGCTCGAAAAAATCTATGATGGTGATCGGCCCCGTGGTATCTACAACCCTTAAAAGATTCATGACGCGTGCCATTGGCATCCCCGTGGGGTCTGACTCATTTACGTATCTTTGTGTCCCCTTTTTTTGAGGTTCTCCAGTCAAACCACATTTTCGGGTTATTTATGAGCGCATTATGGGTAAATTCAACAAATGGAAGGGGCGTACGCCATCCATGGCTGGGCGTGTTTACTTGGTTAACTCATTACAAGTTCTTTTGTTCACTCGATGATGATTTATCGATGGCCTATGTTACTTCGGGATATGGAAAAAGCAATGTGGGATTTTACTTGGTCGGGGGATATCGGTGTCTTTTGATCGTTTTTGTACCCTTAGGGAGGAAGGCGGGCTGAGGGTGCTTTATCTCATTTCGGTGAATACAAATTTCTTAATTAATCTTGCTTGGCACATTCTTATGGATGATACATCCATTTTTCTTACTCTTCGGGGTAGATTCATTAGAACAGATGGGAGGCTCGAACCTCATTATATTTCTTCATCTATTTGGCCCGGGATACGTAAGGTGGTTGGAGGTGTTTTTGAAAACTCGAGATGGATTCCGAGAGGGGAGTCATCAATACGGTTTTGGTTGGATAATTGGCTTGGTTATATCATTGTAGACAAGCATGGGTTGCCGCCTCATCTTCGGGATGGTTTTGGTGATATATTGGTGACTTTTATTATAATGATTTTTGGCACTCTATGACGGATTTCGTGGTTCATCAAACAACCATTGTCCGAGATATTCTTTATTCTGCTATTTTCCCCAAGACGTGTGATAAACATGTTTGGTTAGGCAGCTCCGATGGCTCTCTTTTGGCTAAATCTTCCTATGCTCTTGTCCGGCCTTCGCATCTCGTGGTTTCATGGGGAAGTTGGATTTGGTCTAATAAATTTCTAATTCAGCATTTAATTACAATGTGGTGGGTTATTTTATATTGGTTGGCGATTTTCGAGGTAATTCATGGCGTGGTGGGTTCTACGGCCTACCCCCTTTTCTTATGAGATGTTGATACAATCAATTGCTACGAGTTCATTCGGATGATTTGGACTTAGATTGCGGAGTCAATTCATATCCTCCTACTGAGTTTTCATGGTTTTAGTTAGTTCTTTATGTTTGCCATTGGACAAAGATTCAGCGTGCAATTGAATCTTCTTTGGAAAACGCGTATCATTTCGACGGTTTGGGTTATATGGAACATACGTGATAATCTCGTTTACAAGGATCAAACACCCTCGGTTCAGCATGCCCTCACATTAGTATGATGTCTTGTTTTAGCAAGTCCTTGATAACGGTTGTATGAATTACACCTTGGATTTGCTAACTCTTAAGTGGTGGAGAGTTACAAATAATCCTTGTGCCCCTTCTCGGCATATTTTGGTGCGTTGGAACCATCCTCTTCCAGGCTGGACGAAAGTTAATATAGATGGGAGTGCATTAGGCGCTCTGGGATGTAGCTTGGTGGTTGGAGTTTTTTGCACTTACTTGGGATTCGTTCGTCGATATTTTTTCGTCGATAGTGGCATTTCTCATGCTTTTGAGGCAAAATTGACTGATGCGGTGATGGCTATTGAAATAGCTTATTCGAGGGGATGGTGAAGACTTTCACTTGAATCAGACTCTTCCTTTGTGGTGGAATCATTGGAGAAGCGAGCGGAGGGGTCAATTCCTTGGAAGTGGCTGGGTCGTTGGCGACGGGATCTCTACTTTGTTGCCAAAATGGAGTTCAAGGTGTCGCATAGTTTCCGTGAAGGAAACAAGGTGGCGGATGGACTCAAGAGGCTTGGTCGTTGCTTTGATTGGGAGAATTTTACTCCCTTTCAACTTTATAGTTTCATTGATAATGATAGGATTTTAGAGTGGTTCATTAGTATTGATGTTTATTTTTGGTTTTTACCGGCTTGTGGTCTTTTATTTGATTTTCCAAGTTACTTGCTCAATGTGATTTTAAGAAGTTGACCTAAGTTGTGGTTCATTTGTACTCTCTTTCTATTTTTTTATATTTTACTCTAGATTTATTTAAATAAATGTATCTTGTAGGTTCATTAATCATTATATATAGAACAATTAAAAAGAAAAACCTTTCTAGTCTCTATTGAAAACTATTCACTTTGGTTATGCATGTGGAAATAATAGTTAGCATATTATTATATATTAACACTTTAGTCTTATTGTTTTTGGCTCAAAATCCAAAAATAATTAATTAAGAAGACTATAATACTATATAGTTTATGTAAGATTTTCATTTTCATATAGCAGTTCCAGATACCTGAATGTGATGAAAGAGGCAGGGCAGTTATATACGACAGTATAAATAAGATTAATCGTATTATTAGTCATGTAGCAAAAATGATCCTTAATTTTTAAAAAGTAATTTTGATTTCGGTCTACATTAATAATTCAAACCAAACATGATAAGTAGAAACCATGCGGCGCTTCTTTCCAGTAAGACTCTATATTATATGTTCAGTGGGTTGATATAACAAGAAAAATTGTCATTTATCTTGAATGCTCACAAATATAAAAGCACTACCTATGCTTGAACTTATTCTCAATCATCTAACACTATAAAAAAGGCAAATATCGACAGATCGTACTAATGACGTAACCGATAAAAATTACTCGGTAATTTATCCATCCATAAATCCCTAATGTTTGGCGCCACTTTTAACCACTACCTAGGAGAATACTGAAGAATTTATATTTAGGTCGGCATGCACGTCGGATTAGGTCGGTTAGATAAGAGGGGCGACCTCTTTAAAAGAATTCGAGTTCTTTGTAGTAATTTTCTTAAATTAGATTGGATAAAGGATCTAGGCTTTATATGCCCACAATGGGCTGATGGGTCCTCGTGTTGGACCCGGTGGGCTGATATAGTCATGGTATGGGCCCCGACAGGTTAGAGGTACATGGATGGTTTATGGCCTATAGTTATTATTGTAAATTAACAAATGGCGAGAGTTTTAATGGTTATGGTAACTTAGGATAAGAGAAAAACCCTAATTCTGAGTCGGTGGGTTTATTATGGAATTATTGTGTGCATAGAAAATGGAAACCTAAGATTGGGGACACATCTCTTGTCTATATAAAGAGGACATTGGCTTCAATTCTATTTTAAGTTGATTATTCCTACTTCATAAAACTCATAGTTTGTTATTAAATATGGAAGTTGGCTTAAGTATTGGAAGGCCTATGCTGGGGCTGTCCGGCTTGGGTTTTATTTTGTAGGTCGCTCAAGTTTGAGATGTAAATTCGGAGATTAGTGACCTCATTCTTGGTGAGCTAAACTTTTTGGTCGCATCAATTTGCACCGTCTGTGGGAATACGAGGGACATTGAGTTCTTGAGAAAAAAGATGTGAGAATCATCGGAAAATCATCTTGAGGAAAAAAACATAACACTACAAGTCCTAAATTTCACGTAGGCAGGCCAAAGAAAGAAATAAGAGAAGGCGACTCAACCTGAATGCAAAGAAACACCGCCAAGATATGAAGTAGAAGAAGTGGTTGTGGAGACACCACAACCAGAACCAAGGGGAGAGAAAGGTAAGGAAATCTTAGGAAAGAGCAAACCCACGAAGGCGACAAGTCAAGAAAAGATCAATCTAGGCACTAAGGAATGTGAGGAATTATTGAAGTAGGAGGCTTGCAATATTAATAAGGGGCCGCTCCAAAGATTGGTCAATATGATACCTATCAACAAGCTGGAAAATCATAACAAGAAGAAATATCAGCGATGAAGTGGTGGAACCTACACATGGAGGCGATAAAGATGAGGAATATAGGTCGGAATTAATTATACCAACTCAGAGAAGGAGCAGGGAAAAGGAACCATGGATGTCTGATCCGGAGTTGGTGCAAGCAGCAATGAGGAAGCGACCTCATGGAGGTACTCATCATCCGACGAAGATCAGCAAAATGAAGACATGATAGAGATCTTGGGCAGATCACTAGGAATGAGATATCAATAGAATGACTGACAATGGATTATAGAGATAACGGAGGAAGATGAGGATGACATGTTGACAACATCCCAGGCAATGAGCACTACAAAAATAGGTCATGAGTATGGGTCATCAGAAAGCGAGTGGCCATCCGTTCTCTGAGGAAATATCACGGACAGCTTTGCCCTGGGGATACAAGGGGTTGGGCTTTTATTATTAGGGGGTTTTGGATCCTACTTGACACGTTAAGTGTTTTTAGAACAAGGCGACATTATGGTAGTACATGGACGTTGTGGCATGTAGGGTATTTATGTCTACCCTACGAGGTCCGGTGCAAGATTGGTTTCATCAGATCGCCCCAGGGAGGATTATAAGCTTTTGAGTTTTAAGGTTGGCTTTCTTGATGCACTTTGATAGTGAAAAGACTCACGTGAACACATTTATGCTGCTCTTGTCAGTGGTACAACAACTCGAGGAAGCTTTTAAGGAGTGTGTAGCCAGATTCTCTAAGGCTACCTTGGAGGTGCCCATAGTAACGGCTGAGATAAAAGCTGGTGCGCTAACATGGACTAAGGATGGGAGTCTTGAGAACCTCATTATCTATGCGACCTGCGTTCACTTTTGAGCAAGTGCTAGATTGATGTATCAAATACATCCATGTGGAAGAATCAGAAGATGAAGATCGGATGCCTTTCGTGATGGGAGATCGAGAGCCTAGAGAAACCATCAACAAAGAGATTTGAACCCAGGAGACACTTACAACAACCAGTAAAAGCGATCATGGCACCAATTGGAGAAAGTAGAATGGGAGGCAAGGAATGATAGAAGAACCTTGAAGGAGAATCTAGACAATTTCACACCTCTAACGATGCCACGGGTTAGGATGTTCACAATCATGGAGAGACAAGTGCCCAATGCCACTAGATGGCCTGAAGATTACAAGAAAATACCCACCAACCCAAGATCTCAGTTCTTTTGCTGGTTTCATAATAATTATGGACATTTTATGGAGGAGAAGTGTCGAGATCTGAAGGAGGATATAAAAATACTAACTAAGGCTGGACATGTAAAGGAGGTCTTCTATTGAGATAGGGCACCTCAGGAGTAGAGGTAAACATTGCCTGGACCTATCCTGGAGGTCCCCCATAGGTAAAAGAAGGGCAAAGAAGGTAAGAAGAGCAGAGGAGTCTGGAGCAAGGCGGGGGTGATGGAATTATTAGATGGAAGATAAATGACAAACGAGAAATTACACGCTAATTGACGGTTTAATTCCGGTGATTTTATGTGCTTAATATTATCATATATGCTTATTTCTCGTATAATTATTATTATGAGCAATCAAGCACCAATCRTATATTTCTTYTCTATTTTGCAGTATTTGGTGCTATATTTATCGAAGGATGTCTTACAAGGAAGTAGAGAAACGAGGATTGACGAATCGAGGAGAGAAAAATCAAGAACCAGGATGATGCATCGATGACGCGTCGATGCCGAGGATGGACCGCGTCAGTCGACGCAATGTGCGGTGTGACGCCGAAGGCTGACTCGCGTCAGTCGATGCCATGTCGACGCTCATGTTCTGAAGCGTCGATTGGAAGGGCGTCAGTCGACGCTATGTCGACGCTCATGTTCTGAAGCGTCGATTGGAAGGGCGTCAGTCGACGCTATGTCGACGCTCATGTTCTAAAGCGTCGATTGGACGGGCGTCAGTTGACGCCCATGCAGGACGACGCAGGCAGGTGATTCGCGTCGACGCCGAGGGCTGGTTCGCGTCAGTCGACGCTCCGTCGACGCCGACTCGGCAGAATTATTTTAGGAAGAATCTTGGGTGGCAAGAAATAGGAATTCTAAATAAACCCCTACCCTATTTCGTCCCAGAGGCATAATACAACATATCCTAGGGTTCTAAGGAGGTCCAGAGAGGTTCCAACTCGTCCCAAGTCATCCACATGCAAGAGAACTTGAAGATTGACGTTCCAAGACGCAAGATTCAAGTTCAACACATCATCTCTCCTATTTTATCAAGGATTATGTTTGTTCATCTGAACCTTTTCTTTTATTTTCTTAACTCCATGAGTGAGTAAATTTATTATCTAGTTCTAGGGATGTTGAAACCCTCGTGAAACTATGTTTAATTGATTTATGCAATATTGTTGTTCGTTCGTCATATGCGATTGTTTGTGTTGTTCTATTTTCAATTTATGATTGCTTAATTCTTAATTTGGCTTGATCACCTAGATTAGGGATTGGTTATCTATTGCTAGAAATAGGATTGCTTCCCGTGTAATTGTCGTAATTACTATTTCTCTGAAGCAACTAATGATTGTAAATCGTTAGGGACAACACAACATAGGTTGAATGAACCGAACTTATGCGTTTGTTGCCTAGATTAATCTATTTGCCTAATTATTAATGTTGTTGTTGGGTTGAACCTAGAGAGCTTATTCTAGGTTATTCAATAATTAGATTCAATTAAAGAGCTTATTTTAATTGAGTACACAGTAAGGGTAAATTCGAGTAGCAGAGCTTATTGCTACTTAGGGTTTTTAGTCGCATGTGATGAATGGATTATGATATTGTGGTTGGTTAAATGAGTGAATCGAGGGTGGAAACTGAACTAGAACTAGGCCTTTATTATTATTGAATTCTTCGTTAATTATTTTCTTGCCAGTTTAATTGCTTGTTTATTTTATTAGTTAAATTAATTCATAATTCCTTACCCTAATTATTTATTTAAATAAAATACGAATCATCACAATCTAACCACACTCCTCGTGGGTTCGACCCTTACTTATCGCTACTACTAGTTAGTGGAGAGAAGCTGAGGAAAATAAATATTTAATTTGACGCTTGACGACGGGCGGTCAAATTTTGGCGCCGTTGCCGGGGAGTGACGCGTTAAATTGTGATATTTAGTATTTTAGTATTTTATTTTATTTTTAATTTTGCTTGAATGAATTGAACTCTTGTTGAGTGTTTTCTCAGGTGAATGAACTTGAGATCATCCGGGAAGAAGAATTTGCATTATTATCCGGAAATCAACAAGAGAGGCCGTGAGTTGAAGAAGAAGTCGAACTCGGAGCAGGTATTACCCAATTACATATCCGAGGACTCTTCGAGCGAGAGCGAAGAACGAGAAAACGAGACGATGGCTGCTCAAGCGGAACGAACGGTGAAAGAGTTGGCAAATCCCGACCTTCCTCAACAACCCTTATGCATTACCTTTCCAACGGGGAACGATTCTACATTCGAGTTACGATCCGGACTAATCCATCACCTACCTTCATTCCATAGACTCACTGGCGAGGATCCGCACAAACACTTGAAAGAGTTCCATGTCATATGCACAAGCATGAAACCCGCTGGAGTCACGGACGAACAAATCAAGCTAAGGGCATTCCCCTTTTCATTGAAAGACCTATCCAAAGATTGGCTTTACTACTTACCTTCAGGATCCATCACTACGTGGGGGGCTATGGTGAAAACATTCTTGCAGAGGTACTTTCCCGCATTACGAGTGGCAAATCTTCGAAAGGACATTTGTGCGGCTAGGCAGACGCAAGGAGAAACATTACACGAATACTGGGAACGATTCAAGAGGTTAGTTGCAAGTTGCCCTCAACACCAAATGGGCGAGCAACTTTTAATTCAGTATTTCTATGAGGGATTATGCCTTACTGATCGAAACATGATTGATGCCGCTAGTGGAGGCACCTTGATGGACAAGACACCGACAGCAGCGAAAGAACTAATATCGAACATGGCAGCCAACTCTCAGCAATTCGGCAGTCATGATTCTTCATTGAAATCGGTAAACGAGCTGGGTATTGATTTACTACAAACCCAATTAAGTGAGTTGAAAGCCATGATGAGTGCGGGAGGAGCTCCAAAGGAAACATTGGAGCACGTTACTGATGAATGCCCACATTTTTACTCAGCACGCGAGGCACACGTGAACGCCTTGGGAACCGTAAATGGGCAAGGGAGGAAGTACGACTCGTACCCCCACACCTTCAATCCAAGATGGGGCGACAAACGTGGTTTTAGATGGAGGGATCAGCAAGGAAATATACAGCAAGGGAATATACCTGGAAATCAAGATCGAGGGCCCTCCCAAGCTCAGCAAAAGGGACAAAATTTCCCGAATCAATACAACAACCAACAACGGGTAGAGAATGCATCCCCACATTTGGATGAAATGGTGAGATCATTACCGACGAGCATAAAAGGCCTAGAGACCCAAATGAGTCAAATAGCGGAACACATAGTCAAACTAGAAGCACGAGGCAGTGGCCGATTACCTCCTCAAACCGAGGTGAATCCGAAAAATGTGAGCGCTGTTACGACACGAAGTGGAAAGAAAGTGGAAGGGTCGGCCAATCCAATGCTAGAGCCGGAAAATGAAGACAAAATGGAGGAAGAAAACTCGGAGCCAAAACATGTTGAAAAGGGTAATCCTAAACTTTCTAATAATTTTAATAACCCCGTTGTTTCTCCTCCTAGGACCGAGCCACTTCCATTTCCATCAAGAATTAAGCGCCAAGCGAAGGAAGACACGGAGAGGCAAATACGAGACGTTTTCAAAAAGGTGGAGATCACTATTCCACTTGCCGACGTGATCAAGCAAATTCCTCGTTACGCCAAGTTCCTCAAGGACTTATGTACTAACAAGAGAAGGTTAAAGGGGGATGAAAAGGTCCTAATGGGAGCGAACGTGTCGGCCGTATTCCAAAAGAGCTTGCCACAAAAGCAGAATGACCCGGGCATGTTTTTCATTCCATGCACGATTGAAAACATGCGAGTCGAGCGAGCCATTCTAGATTTGGGGGCATCAATAAATGTTATGCCACGAACCATTTTCGATTGTTTGAAGGTTGGAACATTAAAGAAAACAGGGGTAGTAATCCAACTTGTCGACCGAAGCACTGCCTATCCTGATGGTGTTGTTGAAGATGTTCTCGTAAAGGTGGATGAGTTGATTTTCCCAGCCGACTTCTATGTGTTGAGCATGAATGAGTCTGCATCAAAATCGCCACCTATCTTACTGGGGCGACCATTTTTGAACACTGCTCAAACGAAAATTGACGTTACTCGAGGAACTCTGACAATGGAATCTGACGGTCATATCTGTCAATTTAATATTTTTGATGCTATGAGATTTCCTGACTGTGATAACTCTGTTTTTGCACTTGATTGTTTTGACTCTCTAGCGCAAGAATTTCTCGAAATGCATAAACAAGATGAGCTCGAGACGACGATCACACGAAGTTTGGGGGAGGACTCATTGCTTTTGGGTTACCCTCCAACTGAGCTAACTGGGGAGGACGACGCATGAGAGATAATGTCGGTCTTGTGCGCACTTAACGCAAAACCGAGAGAAGAGGACGTGAATTTCATCAAACTTCCCGACTCGCATGAGAAAGTCGTTCCATCCATAGTCAAGGCACCGGAGCTCGAACTCAAGGCCCTACCGGAGCACTTAAAGTATATTTTCTTGGGCGATAATGAAACACTGCCTGTGATCATTTCTTCTCGCTTAGACAACCTCCAAGAGGTGTCACTGCGACAAGTACTCAAGGATAACAAGCAAGCAATCGGGTGGACCATAACGGATTTGCGAGGGATAAGTCCTTCCATGTGTATGCACCATATTTTACTCGAAGAGAATGCTGTACCGTCTAGGAAACCCCAAAGACGACTGAATCCACCAATGATGGAAGTGGTAAAGAAGGAGATTCTAAAACTGCTTGATGTTGGGGTGATTTACCCCATTTCTGACAGTCGGTGGGTGAGTCTGACTCAAGTCGTTCCAAAGAAGTCGGGTGTCACGGTGGTCGAGAATCAAGAAGGCGAACTGGTTCCGACAAGGATTCAAACGGGATGGCGAGTTTGTATTGACTATCGTAAGCTTAATGCCATGACTCGCAAGGACCATTTTCCTCTTCCATTTCTTGATCAAATGATTGAGAGGTTGGCGGGCCATTCATACTACTGCTTTTTGGATGGCTACTCGGGATATTTCCAAATTCCTATAGCACCCGAGGATCAAGAGAAGACTACCTTCACATGTCCCTTC
>BMAC01000319.1:588557-615625 GCA_014905375.1 Phtheirospermum japonicum | reverse complement strand
TGTCTTCTAGTGAAGTCACGATGAGGTCTGGGTCTTAAGGATTAATGTTGTACGCTATACCATAGAAATCATCTACTCGATGAGTGGGAACCACTTAGAGATTTCTAGGTGAGGGAGTTCAGTGAACTCATCATATGAGCACCTACTTATGTTTGTCGATGTCCAGACACCGTGACCGATGAGACGCGGTCCACATACACTAAGTACTAGTTTTGACGGGAAAGGCCTGTATCCTCATTATGGCGTAACCCTTCGACTAGGAACAAGTTCGATGAGTTACATTACGTGCTGGATTATCTCACGGTTCTGCTAGACCAATCCACCGTAATACAGTAACTTCATCAGGACCATATCTATGCAACTAGCATGGGACAAAAGATATGGAATGCCAATAAGTATAAAAGATATTATTACGAATAAAAACCGATTATTATACAAGAGAATGGTCAGACCACAGCCATAAGTTGGCTTGTCGGTCACCCTATTCTAACAAACACGACTTTGGAATATCGCCCTCTCTGGAGGGACATCTTGAGCCTCTCGCTCCCTCGTCTGCTGATCATCGGGGACTTCAACGCGGTTTTGGGTGCCCACGAGCGATGCGGGGGCAATCCCCCCGATGCTTCTTCCTGCTCGGACTTTCGCAGTTTCTTGCTGGCGGGTTTTTACAGGTCACCACTACTGGAAGTTTCTTCACCAGGATTAGTCGCTGCCACTCGGAGGTCCTTTTTGCTCATCTGGATCGCACGATTCATTCCGCTGACCTGTCCATGGCGTGCGGACGTATTTCAGGCCTTCTCCTTCCTCGTACTCGCTCTTATCATCATCTCATTCTCCAAGAGTGTTCTAGGGATACGCTTACAACATCGGGACCTCGGATTTTCCGTTTCCAAAACTTTTGGACTTCGCATCCTAGTTTTTGTTCCCTTGTCACCACCGCTTGGGCTCTCCCCCGCCAGATTTCTAACCCTATTCTTCCCTCATGGCCAAATTGCGTTACCTTTGTGGAGTTCTCCAAGAATGGAACTCACAGACTATTGGTAGTGTTCATCGCTAGGTTGAGTCTTCTCTTGCCGAGCTTATTAACTTACAGTCTTGTTGCCTGGACACGGGGTACTCAGAAGCTAATCTTGAAGATGAGATTGCCCTGCAAGTCCAGTCTTCCTCTCTTCTTGACACTCAGGCTAGTATCCTTCGGCAGAAGAGTCTGGCTGAGTGGCTCACAGATGGTGATCGTAACTCGGCCTTTTTCCATCAGAGTACCAAGGCTCGGGTTACGAAGTCCACCATTGGTTCTCTCTTGATTGATGGGGTGATCAGCCACTCTCCTGATGCGATTCAGGGAAAGATCATCTCCTTCTTCTCTACCCTCTTTTCTGCCAGCCACCCTCTCCCGTAACCTACTTGGATTAATGAGTTTCTGCACCCTGTTGTTGATACTCACTCTCAAGACTTTGTCTCTACTACCCCGAGCGATGATGAGATTCGTGAGGCAGTTTTCTCTCTCGCCCCTAGTAGTGCCCCCTGGGCCAGATGGCTTTAACGGCCATTTCTTTCAGGAGTGCTGTCGGACATGACGACTGTTCGGCAGTCCGACACTTTTTTGTTTCTTCTTCTCTTCCCACTGGTTTTAACTCCAGTTTCATGATTCTTATCCCGAAAATTAAAGGGGCGATGCGTGTGGAGGATTTTCGCCCGATTACCCTTAGCAACTTCTCTTTCAAGATCATCACTAAGATCATGGCTACCCGTCTTGGGGTAGTCATCATTAAGATGATCTCGAGTTCTCAGTTCGGGTTTATTCCAGGCAAGTAGATTTATGATTGTATCGTTGTTGCCTCTGAAGCATTTAATTGCCTCTCCTCCCGCACCTTTGGTAAGAATATGATCATGAAGATTGACATTCGTAAAGCCTTCGATACCTTGGATTAGGGCTTTCTAAATGCGGTCTTACACCGTTTTGGTTTTCCTTCTATCTTCATTGGGTGAGTCGAGACCATCCTTCTTCTACTCGCATCTCGATACTTCTTAATGATAGCCCTGTTGGCTATTTTAGTTGATCCAAGGGTGTCCGCCAGGGGGATCTGCTCTCTGCTCTTTTGTTCTGCATCGCGGAGGACGTCCTTGCGCGTGCCCTCTGTTTCACTGCGGATCGTGGTACGATCTCCCCGTTCGAGGCCGGTCGCTCGCTCTGTTTCCTAACCTGCCTTCTCTATGCCGATGATATCCTCATTATAAGTCAGGCTTCGACTTGTACTGCTAGGGACATCTTGGATATCTTCCGTCGCTATGGGGATTTTTCTGGGCAGATTCTCAGTCCGAAGAAATTTAAGATTTACTTCGGCTCTTCAGTTACTCCTGTTGTCGTTCGTCGCACTTGTGAGGCCTCTATTTTCTTCGTTGGTTCCCTCCGTGCCTATCTTGGTGTCCCTATGTTCCGTGGTAGCCCTCGTGTTATTCACCTCCGTTCGATCCTTGATAAGACTTTGGCCAAGTTTGGAACTTGGAAGGGTTCCTCTCTGTCTCTTGCTAGTCGCATTTGCCTCGTTAATTCGGTCATTTCCAGCACCACTGTGCATTCCATGCTTATCCTTAAATGGCCGACCTTGCTTACGCGCAGGCTGGAGACTGCTATTACAAATTCTGTGGTCGTGCGATATTTCTAAACGTAAGCATTGTACTCTTAACTATGCTCGTTGCTTTTCTCCTCGTGAGGAGGGTTGACTTGGCATCCGCTCCATCACCACTGCCAACTCTTCGCTCCTCTTCAAATTCGCTAATAATTTGCTTAATAAGGATTCTATGGCCTTCCGACTCTTCGTGAGCGCTTTCTTAAGAAGAATGGTTCCTTCCGCGCGCATGTCTCCTCGTCCATTTGGGGTGGTATACGAGCTCACGTTATTAGCATTTTTGGAGAACTCTCGTTGGGTCCTTGTCAGTGACTCCAGGGTTAGCTTCTGGTGGGATAACTGGCTTGGTTACTCAATCGCCTCCCGTATCAGCATATCCCTAAGACTCTTAAGCCTCATTTTTCTCAGACTATCGCCGATTACTTATCCTCTGGGATCTTGCACATCACGGAGAGCTTCCTCGTTGCTTTCACCGATATTGTCTTTGACATCCTCCGATTTCCTATTGTCCCTCACACCGAGGATAAACGTGTTTGGTCTAACTCTCCTTCAGGGGATATCTCGGCCAAACTTGCGTACGACCACCTTCGTTAGAAGTTTCTTAAGGTTCGGTGGGGAAGTTAGATTTGGTCTTCTCATATTCCGGCTCGGCACTCTATCACTGTTTGGAAGGCGACCTTTAATCGGCTAGATGTTTTCGACGTGATCCGCAGGCGAGGGTTCATAGGTCCTTCCTTTTGTTGCTTTTGCTTTGCGAGTTCCGAGATGGTTGACCATATATTTACGGACTGACGGTTTGCACGTCACATTTGGGGCTGGATCGAGGATGCTTTTGACATCCAGCTCCCCCTTTCAGGTGGTTTTGCTCATTTTTGTGTTTTTGCTTTGACTGTCGTTTTAGTGCGCAGGTACTCTTCCTCTAGAAAGCGGCTTCATTTCGACGATTTGGACGATCTGGAACCTTCGCTGCAATTTCGTCCATAATGGAGCTAGACCTTCCACCACAGAGGCTCTTATTCTCATCCGCTCACTTATTCTGGAGTCTTCTACCCTGGATCACGGCATGATGGCAAAGACTGTTATAGACCTGATTCGTTTGCGCAAATTGGGTGAGCGTGGTAGGCCCGCGCCTCCGCTCATCCTTACCCCTGTGTTCTTATTTCCTCCCTCACCTGGCTGGATTAAGGTGAATACGGATGGTAGTGCTCTGGGTTGTCCCGGAGACTGCATCGCGGCGGGAATTTTTCGCACATGTCGGGACTTTATAAAAGGCAGATTTTCGAGATCGCTTGACCAGGGTTTTGCCTTTGAGGCTGGGTTGGAGGCTGCGATTATTGCGGTCGAGGAGGCTGATCTGAGAGGCTGGAGACGGATTTGGCTGGAATCCGACTCGACTTATGTGGTGGAGCATTTTGTGAAGCGTAGCCTGGATGTCCCTTGGCACTTCCTGGCTCGTTGGCGTCAGATTCTTTACATCACTAACTCGATCGAGTTCATGGTTTCGCATGTTTATCGAGAAGGCAATCGCGCTGCCGATGCGCTCTCCAAATCCGACTCTCCCCGTTACGACTGGTTCACGTCGCCTCCACCGTTTCTCATAGATCTGGTGAACGATGATATTTTGGGTAAAACGGTGTACCGTTCATCATGACATTGACATTAGCCCCTCGGATAGCAGTCTAATCTCGGTTCAGTTGAGAACTTTGGTATTACTGCTCTTTAGATCACGACCTGCTTGTTGTAACTTATTTTACTTTTAGCCGGCTTGTGGCTCTTAGCGTTTTTTATCGCTATGTTCTTGTCCTTTCACTACTGGCATGGGGAGAGTACTCTTTTCTCTAAGAGGGTTTCTCCCACAAGGGTGGGTTTATCTCGAGAGGTTTTAATGAGGCCCGAACATATGCCTTTAATCAGGGATAGAACGTCGTGATCTTTGGTTGTATGAACAATTTTCTTCTTTTTTAATAATATTTTCGCACTTTATTAAAAATAAATTTGTGGATCCAATTCGGGGTTTGTTCAATATATATATATAGATATTCTTAGGTAAAACATAAAATAAAGGGCAACACTCTTGTCAGTTCACACTAACGAATCATACGTTAGGGCAAAATTTCATATCAATACATTATAATGCAAAAACTAATACATTATAATAAAAAACCAATACATCATATTAAAAATACATTACAGTACAAAAATCAATACATCATAGTACGGGTCAGAGATTTATGAAAAACTAATACTTTATAGTATAAAGATTAATACATCACAGTACAAAAACCAATACATTATAGTATCGGATCAGATGGCCTAACAGGTCATGACCCATTAATCTGGCCTAATACAAGTGTTTGCCTAAAATAAATACATTTTAAGATAATTCGTCAATATCGTGTTAAATCTGAGTTAGTCATGCTTATGAATTCATGTTCAGGGGTGTATTTCCACCATGGATTGGAATATTATGCATATGTGTTTGTTTAAAAATAAAAATAAGAGAATAATTTATAATAAAAATATTGTTAATGTGCCGAACTAACTATTCAATTTTTCAAAAAATATTTTTTGATCATGGTTCTAGAAAACAAGGTATTTTTGAGCATTTTGATTAAAATATGATAGTAATATTTTACTTGAGTTAATTAATTGTTCTTTTAAAATCAATGGCGGTACACTTCACAGATTCGAGAAAGATATTGACCTAAGAATTGAAAAGATATGGCAAATTACACAATTCAACTTAAGAAATGGCTAAAGACTTTTTTATTGACCTATGGCTAAAACATATTTTCTTATAAAATATTACAAATATTACACAATACACGTTTAATAAGTAAAGTAATAAAAACATATCCTCGTTTTTGGTATAATAAAACACAACAATTATTAAGGGTCTATTTGGTTGGGCTAATTTCAGTAGCTGATAGTTGATAACTCATAGCTAAGTGCAAAATCTTAATAAATTAGTTGATTGAACGGTAATATACAAATATAGACATGATTGGGAGTGATAAAAATATAATATACATAAAAATCAAGGAAAATATAAAATAATAATAAATAAAGACTTCTTAAAAATTATTTTTTTTTAAAAAAAGATAAAATATAAAAAATGATACTAAAGTAATTATTGATAAATAAAGAAATTCTTATGTATAAAAATAATATTTATGTAGAACCATAAAATAATATGTTAAGAGTAGGTCTTGAGTGAAACCGGTCTCATAGTATTAGACCACTTTTTACCAGATTCATTAATTGATTCACCCAACACATCCGACCCGCCCAAACCCATCCATTTAATTAAAAAAAAAATCAATTTTCTATCACAAACAGCTCGCCCCACCTCCGGACTCAGGCTGCCACTTCCGATCGTCGGCCGCCACCTCCGACTGTCGCCGACCGCCACCTTCATTATTTACCGGCGATATTTTTTTAAAAATGTTATATCGTTGTAATCGTCTCGTCTCCCTCGTTCCAAATTCACAATTGGATTTATAATTTAATACTCCAATCACCGTAGATCTGAGGTCAAAGTCACAAATTTATCAATTTTAACCTCCAATTAACAGCGATTCACGGACGAAATTTCGATTAAACCAAACGTATCACATAATCGAGTAATTGTCTCGATCCACTCTACAAAACTGCAAATTCAATCAAAAATAAAACGTCGCCGAAAAAAAAATTCTGCCCAGTTTTAAGTATTACAAAAGTAGTTAAAAGTATCACAAATTCAAGTAAAAGTATCACAAAATCGACACATG
The DNA here is from genome assembly GCA_014905375.1 of Phtheirospermum japonicum. NCBI lineage: Eukaryota > Viridiplantae > Streptophyta > Magnoliopsida > Lamiales > Orobanchaceae > Phtheirospermum > Phtheirospermum japonicum. Next base: position 609,225 of record BMAC01000319.1, on the reverse strand, counting down.
TTATATTTTATATTTTTACATCTTTTTTTTTTTACAAAAATCAAAGTATCATAAATATTACTTACGAAATATAATTAAAATATTACATATTCTATAATTTCATTTATTTTACTTACATATGTGCCTATTACATTTAAATAATTAAAATTATTAAAAAAATTTGATCGCATATCACAAAATATATTAAAAGTATCGCATGTTTTCTAATACTTGTACATTGTACTACATTTTGTAATAAGTGTATTTTGTGATACTTTTAATATCTTTTCTTATACTTTTAATATATTTTGTGATACTTGACCAGATATTGTAGAAAATCATACTGATACACAAATAAGTGTATTTTGTGATACTTTTAATATATTTTCTGATACTTTTAATATATTTTGTGATACTTGATCAAATATTGTAAAAACTCATACTATTTATGCTATACAAAAATAAGTGTGTTTTGTGATACTTTTAATATATTTTCTGATACTTTTAATATATTTTGTGATACTTGATCAAATATTGTAAAAACTCATACTATTCATGCGATACAAAAATAAGTGTGTTTTGTGATTACTTTTAATATCTTTTTTGATACTTTTAATATATTTTGTGATACTTGATCAAATATTGTAAAAATTCAAACTATCTTTGTGATACAAAAATAAGTGTGTTCTGTGATACGTTTAATATCTTTTCTGATACTTTTAATATATTTTGTGATACTTGATCAAATATTGTAAAAATTCATACTACTTTTGTGATTAAAAAAAAATGTGATTTGTGAAACTTTTAATACCTTTTCTAATACTTTTAATTACATTTGTAATACTCTGAATTATTTATTTTAAAAAAAAATATACGTAATTATAGAAATCAAATATCAAGAATTATGTGATACTTCAACTATTTTTTGTGATACTTGAACAACTTTTTGTGATACTCCAGTACATCACCATCCAAAATCTGCATATAACTTATGCATATTGATAAAATCATTTTCAAAAACCACATTAATACAAAATAGATTTAATAAACATCTCAACACCTGCACACACCACATCCCGGCGACACACATGCGCCCAAAATCACAATTGTTGAGAGAGAGAGAGAGAGAGAGAGAGAGAGAGAGAGAGCGTGAGAAATCAAGACGAAAAAAAAGAAAAAAAGGAAAAAAGAGAGAAAAAAGCCTACCTTCATCGGTGCTCACCGATTTAAAAATATAAATAGATAAAACCGTAGATTGCAATGTGAGGAGTTGAACGGTGATTTTCGATCTGAAATTGGCCATATAAATCGTCGTAGATCTGAGGTCAAAGTTAACAATTCATAAATTTTGACCTCAGATCTACAAAGATCGGGACATCAAATCGTAAATCTGATTTCAGATTTAGAATGAGAGCGTCAAGACGATTCAAATGGTATAATTTTTATTTTTTTTTGATCGCCGAAGGATAGAGACCGCCCGGACGACGGTGGTCGGTGGTGAGAGAGAAACGGTGAAAGATGGGGGGGGGGGGGGGGGGAGGCTGGGAATGCAGCAGGTTTTCCTTTTTTTTTTTTTTTTTTTTAATATTTAGGGTTAGGGGATGGGTGGGTGGACGGACGGGTTGGGCAGCGGGCGGGTTGGACAAATGAGCATGGTAAAAAGTGGTCTCATACTATGAGATCGGTCTCATCCAAGTATTTGCCATATGTTAATAAATGAAAAATAATATTTTATAAATTTAGAATAATAATTAAAGACTTACTAAATATAAATAATGATACCAAAATAATTACTTTGATAAATAATTATTTCATTATGTCTAAAATTAATATTTATGTACAACTATAAAATAATATGTTAGCATGTAACATATTTTATAAAAAAGAAAAGATAACAATGAACTTTTCTCCATTCAACTATTAGTTGATTAACAAAATCTACGAATTGTATCATTTTTGTAATGAAACTTTCTAAGCGTAATCAGATATCAAGAGTTAATTAAAAATATTTACTAAGTAGTATAAATGAACTTATTAGGAGTGAATAAGTTATGAGCTCTTACGAAACGCTGAACCAAATGGTCCCTAAATCAATGTTGATGTTGTGACTTGGAAGTAAACTTTTTTCAATGTTATACAAAGATGGAGAGAGAAGAAAAACTATGGTGAAAATTATCCTAAATAACAAATATCGCCAAAGGTATAACTAGGTTTAGACTAAAATAATTTAAATAGACAAACTAAAATACATTTAACATACTATATAACTAGATTTTTTAAACAAAAAAAAAATTAAATGGATTTGGACTAAATAAATTTAAAACTTAACATGGGCTAATTATTTTTATAACAATCTATTGAAAAAATAACAACAAAATCTTGATAATGGACTAGAGCCCCACCCTAACCTCTGAGACAACTTATTATATACATCCTAGTGTATATAATTGCATACAATAAGATAAATTTTTAAGTTCAAATTAATGAATTTGTGTGTGTACTCATAAATATAAGCGTCAAAAGTGTAAATTTGTATATTCAAAACGTTATACTGTTACGTGAAAACTGACAAAGCTTTTGCGGTTAAATTGCTAAACTTTAGTTAATATTGCCGATGAGTATTATGCATAAGTTTATATATCAAATGTACGGTTTTTTTTAATAAAAAAAAAGATGTATGTTGAAAGATAATTTAGGAAGCCGAGACTTTGGTGTGGCTAAGGAACACACGTCTATATATACATTATGATATCCAAATAGATGTTACACTTTACCTTTACTTATTACCACCAATTCACCATAAATTCTTGTGCAGTTGAAAATATGGCATAATTAAAGCATGTGTTATTATTATTTTGAAGTTCAACATTTGCAGCTTTGTTAGATTGTTATTGTTTTGATTTCAGTGGTTGTCGTAGCATACGCACTTGCCATAATTAATCCATGACGGCCACAACCAAGTCCAACCCCACTCACACTCTCCCTGCTTACCATAAAATGGGAATTGCCTACACTCTCTCCAACAATCTGCCTCCGCTTTAGGCATATCTGGGCCCCGGCAAACAAAGCTTGATATACCAATTTCTCTCCTTCCTGTGTTAAATAATATAATACAACAATTAATAAATACATAGAGAGAGAGATAAACAAAAACAATAGATTAAAAGTTATGAGAAACGTATGTGTGCCTAAAGTTGAGAGCGGCATAAGAGCGAGTAGAATAAGTATGATGACAATGTTGGAGACATTTATTCTCTTCATTTTTATTTTTATTTAATTTCTCTTTATTTGGGTCCTCGAGCAGTGCTTATTTAACAAATTCCTTCATTCTCTTGAAGATTGATTTATATGGATTCAATTTAATAGGGTAATTAATATAATTAAAGCTATTAATAAATCAGTGTGCTACATTAATTACTTGTGAATGATAACGGTTTAGGTAAGCAAGAACGTTGTAATTAGAGCAACTCTATATAAGGGTGTTGTGATAATTAATATTTTGCCTCATCTACATTATGCTCATCACATGTTTTGGAAAATGACATAATAAATCATGTCAGTAATTACATATTAGTGAATCATTTTTTATTAACACTTTTTTTTACATATAAATGAGACAATAATTCTCATAATATATTTCATTTTTCTTGCCCCACATATTTCTCCGTTCTCTCTAATTCATATATTATTATCACGATACTCTATTATATCGAGAAACATTGAAAAGTAATAACCTCCAAAAACAAATAAATAAATAGTTCTCGCCCATCGCATGCTTATCACCCACATGAACTTTCGTTAGGCCTAGCAAATGCAAATGAGCAATGTTGATAATATTAGTCAAGAAAATCTTCAAGCATACTCCTTCCATCCCAAAATGATAGTCATGCGATTGATTTCGCGCAGATTAATAAAGAGCAAGTCTCCTGTGTGACTGCCACATGGATAATTTATCATGTGACGGAGCTCTATACCTATTCAAATTCGGATTCGATCCATCAAATTGGGTCGGACTAGATAAATTTATTGAGTTTGGGGCTCCGTCATATGATAGAATACCTGTGTGACCGTCACATTTAAGTCTTTGTCATTAATAAATGAGTAGTTTATATAGTTAAGTCATTAATTTAGTTAATGTTTCCCAATTATACCGAACTTCTATTTATTAATGTCAACTAATGCTTATATAAATCAGTGTTGGAATTAGTATATTTATTATTAAAATAGTAAGATTTTACATTATAGTCATCAGTTTTTAATTTATCATGTAGAAAATTAGTATTTCAAGAATATTAATTAAGGGTATGTGTAAAAATAAAAATTTAATGATATGTTAAATATAGTAATTGGACTATTTTTGTGTAACGGACGAAAATAAAATAATGAACTATCTTTGAGAGACGCATGGAGTATGTCTCTATTTGTTTCGATCGGTCAACATTTCAGAAGGACTACTATTAAACTAACCCTGAAAATAAGTCTACCCAATCAGATTTCTCTATACGAATACCAAATATACATGAGATGCTAAAGATGTCCGTTACCTTACTAATTAAGGGATTCATTTCGAAAAGTAATATCAAACATATGGTCATTAACAAGAAAAAAGTATAAAGTACTGAATAATCTAAAATATTCTAAAAGTTATTAACGATGACGTATTGTGAATGTTGTGTCAAGCTAACTCCAGCATATTCTGACACACCCATGTAATCGACCACCAAATCCTGTAATAGTATGAAACAGTGGGAAACGAAGAATTAATATCAAAACTAATATGTTTCTCTTTTCCTTAATATTTACAATGAGTGCTGAAGAATTTACATTGTTGAGCCATCCAAGCAATTACGAATCATTACTAACTAACTAGAATAAGCACTTTCAGCTAACATTATAAGCCGCGACAATAAATCAATTTATAATAGTCTTCAATATAACATATAGATATGCTAATTAATTCCAACAAAATAATTGATATAATAGCCCATCAACTAAACATTGCCGACTTTAAAAGTATGTGAAGTGAACTTTTTATGGGAATTGAATATCAATGTAAAATTAGAAAGTATATGAATATAAGAGTAATTCTCAAATTCACGATGTTGTTAATCAATGGTATCAACATTAGTTAACAACATCGACCAGAGTAAACTAAATTTATGCAGCGGAAATAATAATAGAACACGATTTAACAAATTCAGTTACCAAGTAAATACTTGTGAACTTGGGTGTACAAACCCGAAAACTATATTACTTTCACTTCACGTTCAATACAAAATATAAAGTAATATATGAAAACTAAATATCAAGAAACTTGATACTAAATACTTGTTGTCGGAATGGCAAGATCTTCTCCGTCGGTCACGCAACTTCAAAAATCTTGTTTATCACGATCGTTGGCTTCAAGTAATTTTCTTCTTCGTGTTCTTCCTCCTTTGCGTCGTGCGTCGTGCGTCCTTCTCAAGAATTCTGTCCGTCAAGTGTGTCAAAGTATTAGGAGTTCTTGTATCTTAAATAGACAACCAAGAATCCTAAACTTGGTAAAATCCTAAAAACAAATCCTAAACACAATCTAGGAATAATTAAAGTCTTGTGCATAAACTAGGAAAAATAATATTGTCCTAAATCTAGTTTCCTAACTTATTTTGTGCCCAAGAAAGGCAAATAACAAAATAAGAATTATTGTCAAGAATAAATTTCTCAACAATCTCCCCCTTTTGCCTTTTCGGACAAAACACTAAGACGCAAACACAAATGAAAATAAAAATACTAACTCCCCCTAAGATAGAAAACTCCCCCTAAACAAAACACCCAATGTTGTTAAAACTCAAACCAACATTAAAAACCAACATTGTTCAAAATAACCAGCACTTCACAAAAAAACAGAATAAAGGAACTTATTGACTTCGAATCCTCTTTGAACGTCGAGGAGATGTCGAAGTTCCTTCACCACTACTCTTCCTCTTCTTCTTCTCCCTCATTTTCATCATTCTCTTCAAAGCCTTGTTGCGCGCTCGAATTCGATTCCGCCTCTTCTCTTGAGCAAGGCTCGCCAAGGCTTCGGCGGCAACAGCATCTTCAGCATCAGCGGCGGCAGCAGCAGTCTCATTTTCGGCAACATCAACAACATCTTCTCCATCAGCATTGTCTCCCCCTATGTTCGCGTCAACATCCTCTCCCTCTTTTTAACCAGAAAGTGAAAGGGCTTCCAAAAGGGAGGTGCGAAGAGCCTTTAACTGTTTCATCTGCAAATCTATAGAAGCCACATGTGCACGAAGAACCTGGGCAGAAATATTGACCATGTTGGGATTGCTCGTACCAACATCACTAGCAACATCAGCCGAAACAGGCGCCTGCCAGGGCAAATCAATAACTCGGGCACCGGTAACATGCTGATTGCGCAGGGCAAACCATTCAGCCTCTCCCGTGAGCACATCCTCGAGACCAAGCTGTAAGCCTTGATTCTCTAACAAGCTGAAAACCAAAGACGGAAAACACAACGATGCCGCAGACTTCGTAGTGGCAAACTTAGTGATAAGATCAAAAACATGCTGACCAAAACTAAATGGAATCCCTCTCCCAAGACGAAACAAGAACTGGGCCTGAGGCCGCGTAACACAGGTTGTGTTTTTGGAGGGGACCCAATTACAAATGGAAAGCTTATGCAAAATAGAATGAAGAGATGAAAGACGTGTACTCGGAAGCTGCTCAAACCAGGAATTAACCATCCCACCAGACAGAAACTTAACTACCTCATTCATATCATCCACCGTCGAGTCACCCCGATAAGACTCAGTACCATAAAACTCATCAATTAACTCAGGGGTGAATGAAAAAACTTTGCCACGCATAAAAACCTTCCCATAATTAACTGACTCCAAATCAACCATAGAGGGCAACAAATTGGCAAAAAACTCGACAACAACATCACGCACAAAAGGCATGGCCGTGGAGACGGTGGCATACCTTTGTGTCGGAGATAGGCAATGAGATTGTGCTTCTCAAAGAGTTCAACCGGAACCCATTTCTCGGCAATCATATGACGACTCTGGTAGGCATCAAATAGCTCGGCAGCCTCGGCAGTGATGAATCTTTCTGAAAAGGGCACCATGTCCTCAAGCTCGGGCATAGGAGTAGCTGGTCCTGAAGAGGACTTGGATTGAGCCGATGCATTAAGTGAGGGCGGCGAGGGAGCAGGAGTGGTTCTTGAAACAGAAGCAGTGCGAGAGGACGAAATAGACTGCGAGCAACGCGATGTTGGTAAGGGGGTACCAACACGACTAGCAACATCATCCTTTGCAGCAGCCTTCTTTCTCTTCTTGTCCTCTTTGCAAGCAGCAAGAACATCTTTCAAGGGTACATTAAACGATGAGTCAGGGGAATATTCAAAAAGACCGGTGTCAAATTCAGGCGTAGCAACACGAACTGGAGACGGCGGGGGATCATCGGCAAGCGGCATGGAAGAACTTGTAATCTCGCCGGTGATAAAGTCCAGTACCGTGTAAGGGGGCGAAGAGTACTTAGTAGCAGTTGATCCAGGAGAAACTTTGACCTTGGCCTGGCTGGGAGAGACACTGTCTTTCGTCAGGCTGGGTCTCCTGTCGGCTTTACGTACAAGCTGTTTCCGGTGAGTAAACCACTTCTTCTCCGGCAGACTGGGAGCAGAAGCAGACGGCGGCACATCTCCGGCAATCGGACCAGTAGGCTCAAAATCATGATCATCAGGGTCAGACTCCACAACAACATCCTCTTGGAGGTTCATGTGTTCGATTGGCACGTGGCGACGCGGACCAGCCTTGCTTTTTAGGACCGCGGGCGGCACAACGCCGGGCGGTATGTTGCGCAGGCGCTTAGACCGCTTCAAGGTTGGGTTCCCCAAGCAGCCAAAAGTCTCAGCAACAAAAGCTAAATCGGGGGGATTATCGACGTCAATTTCGTTCTCGGGCTGTCCAGGGAACACTTGAGCAACCGGCGTGGCATCGACCGGTGATGGAACAGGCACGGCAGCGAGAGAAACAGGCGCAGGCGACTGTGGTGGCGATGTTGATAGTGGTGGGTTCGAAGAACTACCACCACCAATATCTTCTCGAATATCAAGGCCACCAATTTTTGGAAACGGCAGCGGGACCTGGTCGCCGGAGCGGCGAACCTCTTCTGGCAGTTCTGGGACAGTCGGCGGTGGAGAGCTAGTCATCCTGCAAAAACTCACAGAAACACACAACCAAGAAACAAAAAATCGAGAGAGTTTGAGAGGAGTGAGGATTCTGAGAGTTGTAATTCGAAAGAGGTTTTAGAATTGTGAGCAAACGGTAAAAGGGAATCAGCTTTTTATTCCCTCAAAAAGTGACCGTTGCACATAAGGAGAGAGAGAGGGTAAATAAAAATAAAAAGAAATTCCTAAAATAATTCACCAGCCGGTTTTATGAATAAAAAAAAACGCGATTTTATTTCCATGTAAAAAGCGCCACTCCTCCTAGAATAAAGCTACGTGATCACAAAACTTATCCCACTATCTCATTCTATAATCCCCTTTTTTTATTAAAAAATTGCACGACTTAATCTACAAAAAGGGCCGAAAATACAAAGCTGGTTTTAATGAACCATCAGCACAGTTGTACCTATCTTGTGCAATGTTTATTTTCACTCACCAAATTCACCTCGTTATTACCTGTCCAGCCGTCCGATTATAACTCCACTGAAACACTTGGTTAGCTCAATTCAAAACAAAATTAAGAGATTTCAAGTAAGACAAAAATACCAGAAACAAAACGCACAGCAAGATGGCATCTTCACAAAGTATGAATGTCCTACGGGATGCCTAAAAATCATGACCTAAAAGGTTAAAACAGAACACATTATGATTTCATTGTTTTGATCCAATGTTGCTTTCTATTACTAACAACATTATAAACCAACATTGCCCTAGGTGAAGTCAATGGAAACTTACCCCTTAACCCAAGTTAATGACTATATCAAAATCTCTCAAGAAGGCGATTTTTAAAGATTGGAGCATTTTGAGTCCAGATTTTCTTCATCCTTGAAGGGATTTAAATCTTTTAATTTTCAGCAATTGATGTTAAACGCCTCTTGTTTTTGGACCTAGGAGAAAACCAGTTTCTGCGGGCAAGTCCCACACACCTTTTTGAAGAGGTTGGTTCTTTTTGTCATTACTTTCATTGCAACAGAGGACCTTATTGCACTTTCAATCAAACTCAATGCATTAGTATAATGTATGAAAAGAAAGATAAAAATGCATGCAAAATTATACAGATGTTGTGACTGATGTTGATAAGTAGTGTCACAACATCACAAACCAACATTGGTTAGACAATGCACATACCGAGATCTCTTCTCAAACGAGAGAAGGTCTCGTAATCTAATGCCTTCGTGAAGATGTCAGCCAGCTGATTATCAGTTCCAATATGTTCAAGGCTAACAATCTTCCTCTCAACTAGGTCTCGAATAAAGTGGTACCTTATGTCAATGTGTTTGATTCGAGAATGCTGGACTAGATTGGAGATGTCAATGGCACTGGAATTGTCACACAACACCGTCAAGATACTACTGTGCAGACCGTAGTTCTCAATCATTTGGTTCATCCACAGTAATTGTGTGCACGCACTTCCAGCTGCAATGTACTCGGCTTCAGCTGTAGAAAGAGAAATACAATTTTGCTTTTTGCTGTACCAAGAAATTAGATTATTACCCAGAAAAAAACAWCCTCCAGTAGTACTCTTCCTATCTACTACATCCCCAGCCCARTYCGAATCAGTGWAYYCTAAAAGTTCAGTACCAGTATCTTTMGTRTACCACACAMCTAGTTCAGTTGTACCAGCAATGTACCTAATAATTCTTTTAACCGCTTTCAAGTGTGACTCTTTTGGATTAGACTGATATCTAGCACATAAGCACACACTATACATAATATCTGGTCTACTTGCTGTCAAATACAACAAACTTCCTATCATACTCCTGTACATGTTGTTATCAACACCCTTACCAACATCGTCTCTGGACAGCTTCACATTTTTGCCCAGTGGTGTTTTCTTGACAATTTCACCCTCTAACCCAAACTTTTTGACTAAGTTTTTTGCATATTTAGTCTGGGAGAGAAAAATACCGTCATCAAGTTGTTTAATTTGTAAACCAAGGAAGTACGAGAGGTTACCTTCCATGCTCATTTCGAACGTATCAGACATTBGAGTGACAAACTCCTTGACCATCTGCTCGTTAGTGGATCCAAAAATAATATCATCTACATAAATTTGGACAATTAAGATGTGCTTGTTGGATTTAAGAAGAAACAAAGTTTTATCAACTTCCCCTCGTCTAAAGTTCAAATAAAGCAAATATTGAGTTAGCCGTTCATACCAAGCTCTAGGAGTTTGTTTTAAACCATAAAGAGCCTTTTTCAATTTTAAAACAAAATCAGGTTTTTGAGGATCCACAAATCCTTTAGGCTTCTCAACATATACTTCTTCACTTAAGACCCCATTCAAAAAGGCACTCTTAATGTCCATTTAATGCAAAAAAAATTTCATATAACAAGCAACAGAAAGCAAAAGTCTTACCGACTCAATTCGAGCAACAGGGGCAAAAGTCTCATCAAAATCAATTCCTTCAATTTGCGTATACCCTTGTGCGACAAGTCGAGCTTTATTCCTCACAATGTTACCTGCTTTATCAGTCTTGTTCTTGAATATCCACTTGGTCCCCATCACGTGAGAACTTTCTGGCCGTGGAACAAGATCCCACACATTATTTTTGGCGAATTGGTCCATCTCCTCTTGCATAGCCCGAATCCAGAACTCATCCTTGAGTGCATCCTCCACGCGCTTGGGCTCTATTTCAGAAAGATACAAAGACTCACGAATCTTAGAACAATTAGTAGACAAACATACATACCTGACCATTTCCTTGAAGTTTATTTGTATTCGTCTTGTACTTCTTTCATCCATATCACCAATGATTTGGCCCACGGGGTGGTTTTTCTAGATTTTGGATGGAATGTCCCTTTGATGAAGATCAATGGGATCTGCTAGATCTTCTTCCTCTGAATCAGAATCAGATTCTGCAACTTGGCTCGATGTTGGTACTGATGTTGGTATCCCAGTATCAACATGGTTATCAACATCACTTAAATCTCTGAGTTCAGCAGCTGCATCTTTGTTCTCAATACCTGCACCATCAACTGAAGTAGGAGTGACACTACCTTGAGGGTTTTGATCATACACCAGATCATTATCCTCGACAGGCTTGACTCCGCTCATTAGATCATCAAACTTGATATTTACTGACTCAAACATACTTCGAGTTCGAAGGTTAAACAACCTATATGCATGACTATTTTGGGAATAACCTATGAAAATGAACTTATCACTTTTTGAGTCAAGATTAGCAAGATGATTTCTATCGTTAAGCACATAGCAAATACATCCAAGCAAATGAAAATAGCTCAAGTTTGGTTTCTTCCCAATCAACAGTTCGTAGGGAGTTGCACATGAACCTGGTCTAAAATAAGCCCTATTCGTGATATGACATGCAGTGTTCATTGCTTCAGCCCAAAATCGTTTTGATATCCCATTAGAAATGAGCATAGTTCTTGTCATCTCTGCTAGAGTTCTATTCTTATGTTCAGCTATGCCATTTTGTTGAGGGGTAATTGGAGAAGAAAATTCATGACTAATACCCTCAGAAGTGCAGTACTTCAGAAAAGATGCGTTTTCAAATTCCTTTCCATGATCAGTTCTAATCCTACCAATCTTCACATTAAACCTTACACATAGCTTCTTTGTAAGTTTTTTGAACGCCTCAAACGTTTCACATTTTTCTTTTAGAAACTCTACTCAAGTAAACCTAGAAAAATCATCAACAATTACGAGAACATACCTCTTACCACCAAGGCTCTCAACCTCAAGTGGTCCCATGAGATTCATGTGAAGCAATTCAAAGCAAGATGATGTAGTGAGACTTTGTTGGACTGGATGTGGCATCCTGACCTGTTTCCCTTTTTGGCATGCCTCGCATACCGGAATGATCTTGGTGTTGAGCTTAGGAAGTCCACTCACAGCTTCTTCCTTGGCCAACCTGTCCATCATCTTGCAATTTACATGTCCAAGCTTTTGATGCCAAAGTTCTGCATCACTAAATTGGGACAACCTGCAAAAAGCATCACTATGAATTTGGTAGCAATTATCTGAAGTTCTTTTCCCGGTGAGAATACACGATCCATTCTCCTCATAAACTTCACACTTTTCACAGTTGAATTTAACGCTGAATCCTCAGTCGCACAATTGACTTATGCTGATCAAGTTTGCAGTAGGTCCTTCTACTAGCAGCACATTTTCCAGTGTTACAACGCCAGGAACATGGAGAGTCCCTTGGCCAACGATTTGGCCATTTGCGCCTCCTCCATACTTCACTTTTCCCCCTCTAAATCTGACAATGTTGGAAAGCAATTCTTCTGAGCCTGTCATATACTTCGAGCATCCACTATCAAAATACCAGGCTCCAGGGACAAGAGACTTCAGGGAGGTATGGATCATATTGCACTTGATGCTGTTTTTCTTGACCCACACTTGTTTGTATCTGATGTTGGTATTGATGTTGGTAGCGCGGTTACCAACATTGTACTTGACAGACACATTTGTTCTCTGAAAATGTCTTTTCTCGCCAATGATCTTCCAGCAAAAGGGCCAAATGTGCCCTGGTTCTCCACAATGATGACACACGAAATGTCTCCTCCTTTTCTTGTGGCGTTTGGAAGATTTTTGTTCTTGACTTGACACTTGCGTAGGTTGAATTGGCTTGAAACCTATTCCATGTTTAGAGGACTCTGGGAAGCTAACCTGCAAAATTTCATCAAGCTTCGCCTTACCTTTGTTTAGATTTGAAATGGTTCCTCGAACAGTGGTCAGTTCATTCCTAATCTTTTCAAGCTCAGCATCCTTCTTGGTGAGAGATGTTTCCAACCGGACAATAATTTCGAGCTGATTCTCCTTTTCCTTGGTTAGCTTCTCTACTTCTTTTGCGAGATCTTTTGCTTTGAGTAACTATTTACTCCAACTGACAAACAATTTCTTGTGGTCATCACTCAGCTGCTCGTATTCCTCATAATAGTCAGTGGTCTCGGCATTCAGAAACACGATGTTATCTGCAAGCAAACCAACATGGATATTGTCGTCCCAAACAACATGGGTGAATAAGGCTGGGACTGGATCAAGTGACTCGGAATCATTGAAGTCTTCAGTAAAGTCAGTAGCGACCATGATTTTCTTTCTAAGAGTGTTGGGACACTCATTCTTGTAATGTCCCCAACCTTTGCATTCGTGGCATTGTATCTCGTTGAGTGGTTTTGTAGAACTTGACACATTGGAAATTGAATTTGTGGGCTGAGATCGTGGTGGAGTACATCCGGTAAACTTTGGAGTGGATGTCTGTGTCCTGTTCCTTGTATTTGAGCTTCCAGAATTGTTCTTCTTCTTCAAGAGTTTGTTGAAGCGTTGAGTCACAAGGGCCAGTTCATCTTCTTCAAGAGTAGTCGACTCCATCCTTTTAATAATCCCATTAAAATCTAATTCCTCGTCATCTTCATCATCGACTGCAATTAAATCAGAAGAATAAGCAACATTCTTCTCTTTCGAGCTAAAGGGGACGTGTTCCATCTCGTATTGCTTGAGGTTTCCAACTAAGGTGTTGAAATCGATGTTATCAACATCCTTGGATTCTTCTATTGCCACCACCTTCATGCTATAATTCTTCGTAATGGATCTTAGCAATTTTCCTACAAGACGGGAATTAGTTATGGGCTCACCCAGCTCTCTGCACTCCTCTGTTATTTCCGATAATCTCACAGAGTAGTCTATGATCGATTCTTTCTCATTCATTCTCATAGCCTCGAATGTGGACAAGAGCATTCTTAGTTTGGACTTCTTCACGCTTGTTGTTCCTTCACACACCCTTTGGAGTGCGTCCCATGCATCCTTTGCTGACTCGCAATTTTTGATGATTCGATAGTAGCTTGCATCTACATATCCACACAAGGCGTTGATGCATTTAGAGTTCCAATTTGCAGCAGCTTCTTCTTTAGCAGTCCAATCTTCCTCTTTCTTGGGAATGGGATCGCCCTTGCCATCCGTGACACGTGGATTTTCCCATCCAACAAGGACGGTCTTCCAAACACGTTCATCCATGCTCTTCAAGTGCCACCTCATTCTCTGTTTCCAGAGAGAGTAATTCTCACCATTAAGGACTAAAGGCCTTGGGTTGCCTTGAGCATCCATAGCTCCTAAAAAATAAGGATCAATACTTAAAAGGTTAAGTAACCCGCTCTGATACCAATTGTAAAATTAGAAGGTCTATGGATATAAGAATAATTCTCAGATTCACAATGTTGTTAATCAATGGTACCAACATTAGTTAACAACATCGACCAGAGTAAACTAAATTTATGCAGCGGAAATAATAATAGAACACGATTTAACAAATTAAGTTCACAAGTAAATACTTGTGAACTTGGGTGTACAAACCCGAAAACTATATTACTTTCACTTCACGTTCAATACAAAATATAAAGTAATATATGAAAACTAAATATCAAGAAACTTGATACTAAATACTTGTTGCCGGAATGGCAAGATCTTCTCCGTCGGTCACGCAACTTCAAAGATCTTATTTATCACGATCGTTGGCTTCAAGTAATTTTCTTCTTCGTGTTCTTCCTCCTTTGCGTCGTGCGTCGTGCTTCCTTCTCAAGAATTCCGTCCGTCAAGTGTGTCAAAGTATTAGGAGTTCTTGTGTCTTAAATAGACAACCAAGAATCCTAAATTTGGTAAAATCCTAAAAACAACCTAAACACAATCTAGGAATAATTAAAGTCTTGTGCATAAACTAGGAAACATAATATTGTCCTAAATCTAGTTTCCTAACTTATTTTGTGCCCAAGAAAGGCAAATAACAAAATAGGAATTATTGTCAAGAATAAATTTCTCAACAATCACAATTTCAGAAAGCACCAATAAACCAAAAAAAAAAACATAGCTTAAATTGAAAATCACATAACATAGTATCAGAAAGGTGAAGCTTCTAATACACCAACAGTTATGTATGTAGCAAACAACATATTACAGACATAGGTAGATGTCACTAAAATCTCATTAACCAAATTAAAAAGAAACCAAATCTCACGTTTGGATCACAATGCAAACCACTACTTTCTAAATGCAAGATACCAAGCATAACCAAATCTCCAAGTTAGTTACACACACATTAAGAAACTAATTGCTTAAGGGGGGAAAATAAATAAAAATCATAACTGTAATCCACAAAAGTGATTCTTAATTCAAGTATTTAACTCCTACAGCCAAGATTTCAGCAATAAGATATGGAATGTTGCATTCTTTTGGCCTTCTTGTTAACACCTCTCTCAGAGATAGTCGTCGTAAAGGCCTCAACAATCCTCTAATGCGGTGGTTGTATAGATCGCTGATGTGCTTGATCATGTTTTTGCGCTCGTTGTCGACGTCGTCAGCGTCCTCATCGGAGGATAAGGAAGAGGGTGGGGTAGGGTTTCTGTTGGTTTCCTTATCCACGGCGTGCATGTTCTAAAAGTGGGCCCACGTCGTGGAGAAGCGGCTCGCCGCGGTACCTCTTGTGGAGCTTATCCATCTTGTGGCGGCACGGGACGACCGTCTTCCGGGCGCCGGCGGTGGGGCAGCGCGACGCGACATCGTCGGGGACCTCCTGCTAGTGGTTTGCCCGGAGAATGCTGCGGCGGAGGGAGTACCACTTGTCTCTGTACGCATCGATGAGGGCCACCGTCTCGTCCGGCATCCAGCAGGGAGGAGGGATGCGGCGGAGCTCGGGCAGCCTCCTAGGGTGAGGAACGTGGACGAATTATAACCGATTAGGCCGATCCCTTCGTCGTTCTGCAGTCCGATCCCAGGGGGGAGGATATCCCGACGAGCTTCTCCTTCATCGGCATGTTACCTTCTTTCTTTCTCCTTAATTTTCTTTTTCTTTTTCTTTTATTTTATTTGTTTATTTTTCTTATTATATTATTTATTATATTATATGGGGGTAATATGGGTATTTTTGGGGTTGATTTAGTAAAAATAAATGTATTTTAATTTTTTTTGATTGTTCTTATCAATTTGGGTCAACTAATAATATTTTGGGGTGCGTATATCCGCACCTGTTGAGGAATTTATTCTTGACAATAATTCTTATTTTGTTATTTGCCTTTCTTGGGCACAAAATAAGTTAGGGAACTAGATTTAGGACTTTATTTGTTTCCTAGTTGGTGTACAAGACTTTATTTAGTTTCCTAGGTTGTGTTTAGGATTTGTTTTACTTGTTTACCAAGTTTAGGATTCTAGGTTTGTCTATTTAAGATAAGAGAATTCTAAAGCTTGAGATCACTTTTCGACGCACGGATTTTTGAGAGAGGAGACGCAACGCAAGATGCACAGCAAGGAGAAGAAGTGAAGACTACTTGAAGCCATTGTTCTAGATTATCAAGTTTTTTGAAGTTGCGTAACCAACGGAAAAGATTTTGTCATCACGGCGACAAGTATTTAGTATTAAATTTTTGATATTTTAATTTTCATATATTACTTCATATTTTTGTATTGATCGTAAACAAGATAAGTAATATAGTTTTCGGTTTTGTACACCCAAGTTCACAAGTATTTTACTTGTGAACTAAATTAACTTGTTGTGTTCTTAATTTAATTTCCGCTGCATAATTTTCGATTAACTCTGGTTGATGTTGTTAACCAGTGTTGGCTAACATTGATAAACATCATCACAAACTGATACTTATATTCAAAACCATAGACCTTCAAACTCTACAATGGCATCTAGAGCGGGTTACTTACCTTTTAAGTACTGATCCTTATTTTTAGGTGCTATGGATACTCAAGGCAACCCAAGACCTCCGATCCTCAATGGGGATAACTATTCCCTTTGGAAACAAAGGATGCAGTGGCACTTAAAGAGCATTGACAAACGTGCATGGAGAAACATTCTAATTGGATGGGAAGATCCACGTGTCACTGACGGTGAGGGTGATACCATCGATAAGAAAGAGGAGTATTGGACTGCTGACGAAATAGCTAATGCAAACTAGAATTCCAAATGCATTAACACCTTGTGTGGATATGTTGATGCAAGTTACTACAGAGTCATCAAAAATTGCCACTCAGCAAAGGATGCATGGAACGCACTCCAAAGGGTGTGTGAAGGGGCTCAGAGTGTAAAGAGATCAAGGCCTGGGATGCTGATGTCCACCTTCGAGACAATGAGAATGGACGAAAAGGAGTTTATCATGGACTACGACATGAGACTCTCTGATCTTACAAGCGAGTGTAGAGAGCTTGGAGAATCAATAACTAACTCGCGTCTTGTGGGAAAACTACTGAGATCCATCACAAAGAAATATAATATGAAGGTGGTTTCCATAGAAGAATCCAAAGATGTTGATGATATAGAGTTCAACACCTTAATTGGAGACTTCAAGAAATATGAGATGGAACACCTTGGTTCCAACTCAAAAGACAAGAATGTTGCTCTGTCGTCTGATGCTGGCTTTGACAATGATGAAGACAATGAGGAATTCGACATGAATGGAACTTTTGAAAAAGATGGAGTCCACTACTCTTGAAGAAGACGAACTGTCCTTCGTGACCCAACGTTTTAATAATTTCCTAAAGAAAAAGAACAGCATGGGAGGATCTATCACAAAGACCAAACCACCGGTGTCTGCACCAAAGTTCACTGGACGCGCTCTTCCCAGATCTCAGTCCACATCGTCAATACCCAATGCATCCAACTCCCCGAAACCACTCAGTGAGGTACAGTGCCATGAATGTAAGGGCTGGAGACACTACAAGAATGAGTGTGCTAACACTCTCAGAAAAAAGAGCATGGTTGCCACGGACTTCACTGAGGATATCAATGATTTCGACTCACCTGAACCTGTTCCATCCCTGTTTACTAATGTTGTGTGGGATGATGACGTCCATGTTGGTAACCTCGCAACCAACATCGTATGCCTGAATGCAAAGACTGTTGTTATCTTGAAGAGTACGAGCAGTTGAGTGTTGAGCATAAGTAACTGTTTGTCAGTTGGGAAAAACAGGTACTCAAGGTCAAGGATCTCATGAAAGAGGTTGAGAAACTAACCAAGGAAAAGAGTGATCAAATTGACATTATTGTCCTATTGGAATCATCACTCACCAAGAAAGATGCTGAGCTAGAAAAGGTAAAAATTGAGCTGAATAGGGTTCAAGGAACCATCACAAATCTGAACAAGGGGAAGGCAAAGCTCGACGAAATCTTGGAGATGAGTTTCCCAGAAACCTCAAAGCATGGAATTGGATATAAACTGAATCATCCATCACAGTCCTCATGACAAGAACAAAAATTGCCCAAATGGCACAAGAAGATGAAGAGACAGTTCGTGTGCCATCATTGTGGCGAGCCAGGTCACATTCGACCATTTTGCTGGAAGATTATTGGCGAAAGAAGACACTTTCAGAGAACAAAGGTGGCAGCTAAATCCCATGTTGGTTCCCATGTTACTAACATCAATACCAACACCAGGCTCAAACAAGTGTGGGTCAGGAAAAATAACATCAAGTGAAATATGATCCATACCTCCCTGAAGTCCCACGTCCCTAGAGCCTGGTATTTCGATAGTGGTTAGAGGAGCTACTTTCCAACATTGTCAGATTTCGAGGTGGAAAGGTAAAGTATGGTGGAGGCGCAAATGGCCAAATTGTTGGTCAAGGAACTCTCCATGTTCCCGGCATTGTAACCCTGGAGAATGTGTTGCTGGTAGAAGGACTTACTACAAATTTGATAAGTATAAGTCAACTGTGCGATGGAGGTTTTAGTGTCAAATCCAACCGTGAGAAGTGTGAAGTCTATAAGGAGAATGGACCGTGTATTCTCACTGGTCAAAGGACTTCTGATAACTGCTATCAAATTCAAAGTGATGCCTTTTGCAAGTTGTCTCAATTAAGTGGTGCTGAGGTATGGCATCAAAAGTTTGGGCATGTCAACTACAAGATGATGGACAGCTTGGCCAATGAAGAAGCTGTGAATGGGCTACCTAATCTCAACACCAAGATCATTCCTGTGTGCGAGGCATGCCAAAAAGGAAAGCAGGTCAGGGTGCCACATCCAGTTCAGCAAAGTCTCACTACATCATCTTGCTTTGAGCTCCTTCATATGGACCTTATGGGACCGCTCGAAGTCGAGAGGCTTGGTGGGAAGAGGTACGTTTTTGTCATTGTAGATGATTTTTCTCGATATACTTCGGTAGAGATTTTAAAAGAAAAATCTGAAACTTTTGAAACTTTCAAAAAACTTACAAAGAGGCTGTGTGTAAGATTTGATGTGAACATTGGTAGGATTAGAAATGATCACGGAAAAGAATTTGAAAATGCATCTTTCTCTAAATACTGCACTTCGGAAGGTATTAGTCATGAGTTTTCTTCACCTATTACCCCCCCAACAAAATGGCATATCTGAACGTAAAAATAGATCTCTTGCTGAGATGACTAGAACTATGCTCATTTCCAATGGCATTTCAAAAAGATTTTGGGCTGAAGCTATGAATACTGCATGTCATATTATAAATAGGGTTTATTTTAGACTATGGTCATGTGCTACTCCCTATGAGTTGTTGATGGGTAAAAAATTGAACTTGAGCTATTTTCATGTGTTTGGATGTATTTGCTATGTGCTCAACGATAGAAATCATCTAGTTAAACTGGACTCAAAAAGTGACAAGTGCATCTTCATGGGCTATTCCCAAAATAGTCATGCATATAGGTTGTTTAACCTTAGAACTCGAAGCATGTTTGAGTCTGTTAATGTCAAGTTCGATGATCTCACGAGTGGAGTTAAACCTACCGAGGATAATGATCTGATTTATGATCAAAATCCTCAGGATAATGTCACTCTTTCTATAGATGATAGTGTAGGTACTGAAAACAGAGATGCAGGTCCTGAAACAAGAGAGTTGAGTGATGTTGTACCAATGTTGGTACTGAGAACTCAACATCAGAACCAACATCAGCTCAAGACGGCGCAGAATCAGATTCTGAATCAGAAGATGACACTAGTGCAGAAACTGCATATCCAGAAGGGTAATTCTGCCTATCCAGAACGTCTTTCTGTGCCTTCTGTAGTGACATAGTTCTAGAAAGTCTGTACTTTCCAGAACGCCTTTTTTTACCCTTCTGGATTGGCAGACTTTCTAGAAAGGTAAAAAAAAAAGGCGTTCTAGAAAATAATTTTTCTGTTCTAGAATGGTGACATTCCATATTGATCCGCCACTTTGCAGAACGGTATTTCAAAAAACCGTTCTGGAAAGTACAACTTTCCAGAACAGTATTTGAAAAATTCGTTGTGGAAAGTTGTACTTTCCAGAACGTTATTTTCAAATACCTTTCTGTAAATCGAGACTTTCCAGAATGGCATTTGAAAAAACCGTTCTAGTAAGTTATACTTTCTAGAGCGGTGTTTAATAAAACCGTTATGAGAAATAGTAAAAAAACACCTACAAAAGCAAGTCTCCCACTTAGTCGATGATAATGGTCACATGCGTCAGCGGCTCCAGATTGTAAGTTTGATTTATCACTCTCTTGTTATTTTTTCTTCATGTTAATATATATTTATC
>BMAC01000319.1:576189-587988 GCA_014905375.1 Phtheirospermum japonicum | reverse complement strand
CTCCTGAAACTGATGCTATTAGAGAAGTGTGAAGGTTTTCTTAGGGGAGTGTAATGTTTCGATGAAATGTATTGAATGTACATAACTCGAGATTGTACTCGATTTTAGTAGATATATACATTTGTTACTTTGTTGATTCTTGATTGCAAGTACTATGATGCACACTCTGTGTTTGTGAATTTATTTGATTGACAATAATGAATGAGAAATTATGGCCAATTTGGTGTATTTGTTGGTTAATTTGTATTTGCATAATTGATTTCAATTGTTTTTTTTTTGGTCGTTTTCTTCCATTAGCAGCTTGTTCATGGCATAGAGATTTTGGTTAACTGTCTGGAGACGAGATGATTCTTTTCTCTGTTTCTCACGGCATCTTATATAGAAACAAGAAACAAAATTGTTAATCATCAATTTCACTTGAAATATCCTAACATCATGTAGAAGACAAAATCTCATAGACACACAAATCAACACAAACAAGCATTTACAATTCCTAATTCAAATAAAATCAGGTGAGCAAATAGCATTTATTATTTTATATTTATTCCCAATATAGAGTAATTCCTACCGTATAAGTTATTGAAAGAGACTCCAACAACAATAGAACTTGCCCAAGTAGCTAAATTTTAATTTACAAAGTTCAAATTTTATGTGAGTGCACATTAAACATTATATGTTCTAAACCAAAGTTCCAGCTAGGTAAGTAGCAAACTATATGTATTTCAGTTTTTCTTAATCTTTAGCTTTAATCTACAATTCAAGGATCAATTAGAACAAGTGACTATTTCAGTGGATTGAAAGGAGATACCATAAAATTTGAGAAATTTATGGCACTAAATAATCGGAAGAATTGCAAAATGGACACTTTAAGTTGGCCTAGTCAGGCTTTTAGACCCTTTTTCATTTATAAAAATATATAAACTTTTTTTTTCACCCTTGAAATTTGGAGTATCCAAATTCCCCCTCTCCTCAGTCTCCATCATTTTTGGCGACAAATTCTCAAGTCTCCTTTTGTACAGCTCAACTGCCTTATCAGACTCCATTTTCTTTCGATTAGCCTCAAGAATTTTTCTCTTTAGTTCCTCCAAAACCTTGTCAGCCTCTAACTGTTTTAGTCTCAATTCTTCCACAGTTTTAATAGCAGCCAGTTTCTCATATCTCGATTCCTCGATTTCTTTTCCCATTACCCCAATCTTAATATCCAAGCGTTTACATTTATCCTGATAAACTCCCATCAACTGCTCATTTTCCATGTTTTTGTTCAACTCTTTAATCTCGTCATTTAACTCGAAGCTTGACTTATTCCTCCCTGCCTGGTCAACAGCAACACTCGACATTTCAGGCTTTCAAAGTAAAACAGCAAAGTGCACATCAATTGCTTGTATAGAAAATGCACTTGATGCAATCACAATGTAATGTTTTAATAAGTTACCTCAGGATCCATAAAAAAGTCGGGACCTGTTCGCAGTCTCTCAATATTATGACTGAGATTCAAAACTCGTGAAACATTAATCACAGTTTAAGTATATGTAAAGTTTAGGAAAAAAAATTAACTCACGTTTCATCAGTCTTTAGAAGGCGAATACAATTGGACTCCAGTGCATCCTCTTTACGACACTTGAACATCCTGACTAGGTTTCAAGGACACCTAGAGGATTTGGCACCCCATATAGGTGATAACGGATCGGCCGCAGTAACACCACACTGTCACAAAGTTGTGAGAAAAAGGGATGTTACGAAATTACATGATTTTCATATGACCACCAAAAGAAAAATATAATTCATCAGCCCATAGCCCAACACAAGTTTTGCATTGTATCACTTCCCCAATTTAGATTGCCTCCAGGATTAAACAAGTTTTACATAATGCTATATAATACAACATATGTAAAAAAACAGAAAAAAAGGATTCTAAGTAACACAACAACATCAGTAGTTTCATTCCAGGCTATTCCATAATCTCCATTCATGCCAAGGACCCCAATTTTAAAACAGAAGTTAAGAGATTGTCTAATCTAAAAAGAAACATCACGATAAGAACCATCCTTTGCGGCAAAATAAATCATCTAGTGTAAGCTGGGGACAAATGAATTTATTTTCTTACCCTATGAGAGAAAGACTCCTTTAACGCCATGTGTATGACCGATGGCAGCTCTTGTCGAACCAATGCTGGCAGCTTCTTCTGTATCAGTCCTCTTGCACTTCCTCTGGGTATCTCATCTCTAAGGGAGGCACGAGTGGTCAGTGGACCAGTCCTCTTGCGTTTCTTATTGAATTTCATAGGCTTTGCAGGCGTAGAGCAGTAACGTCGGGTAAGAGTGACCTTAGACCCCTGAGGCTTTGAAACTGTAAGAACATTACAAGACGGGTTATCAGATATCGTCATCTTCTTCTTAAATGGGTTATCACAGTGGTGTACATAACAAACACCGGTTCGGAGGTCGTCATGGATATTTTCCAAATATGGCTGTCTCTGCTCCTCTGCACTGGGCTCCAACGTTGATTGTACCTCCATCTACATTCCCACAAACACCAAATCAAATCAGCATACAAGTCCTACAAAATGATAAAAGCGTAATACAACTTGCAATATTTTATGTACTTGGCGATCATATAATCCACCCATAGCCACTCGAGAATTTGAAAGTATCACATAATAACAATATAATATATCAATTTAAGAGATATTAACTGTATAGATCTAAAGTTTAAATATATTTAAACTTATACAAAGTAATTGATCAGGTAGACTACTACTTTTCTGGTAATGAGCAGTACTAGTTATCACTGTCCATTGAAGCGATTTGCAACTTGAGAAGATCTTAGCAACAAATGTGTAAGTTTTTCATAACTTTTTCAAAGAAAACATAGATATTATACAATTAGGTTATTATCTGAAATGAGTTCAACAAAGGCCAAAGCCACATTTTATTTTATTTTTAAATAAAAATTGGTTTGAGTTTCACTTTGTTTCAAAGCATGTACAATCAAGCTACTAGAAAATGAATAATAGCAAGTTGCCTGGAGCTCTTCCTATCCTAAGGGATTCTTCTGCCCATTCATTTTTTAAGAAATTGTGATAGGTTGATAAACTAAGTAAAAACATTAATTATACATCAAGATACGACAAAGCAAAGGGACAGAAAGAGACCCAGAAACATCCCTTCTTCATCATCCTACATGAGGTACAAGCTATTTCATAGGTTCATTCAATAATTTAAAGTGAGAACTTAAAACAGGATTATAACTCTAAAACATAAATGAATCTTTTATAAATATATCTGATTTTCCATGTCAAACATAATGAGATACAACTTAAAATATTAGGAGAGTGTTGCAATTAATAATTTCTAATTCTATCTTCCCTTAAAGAGAAGCATTAGTCTACAAACTCATTAATAAAAAAAATTCAAATAAGAGATTTTAGCGTCGATCTCACCAAAAAATCTACATTTCGCCCCTTTTTCAATAAGTATCATTATATTATCGGACAAAAATCTGAATTTCTTACATCTCATATTCTTCACAAGAAAACTACAATTATGGTGATATTTTTCATTTTTCAGTCTACACTAAAATAAAACACTTAATTTGATATAATATTTACAATTGAAAGAAAAGAATAATCAATATAAATTGGGGACTTGACCAAACATTTAACTCGACTTTTTCTGAAAAAAAGAACTCAATCATTCAAGACAACTCACTGTACAAAACAAAACCACATCATATCAATAGGCTATCACTTGCGACAAAGAACAATTGCTATAGATTAATACCAATTCTTTTTTTTCTTCTCCCAAGAACACAGTCTAAGGCGATTCATATATCAAAATTGATTACCTATAATAACAGAAATACACAAATCTAAAAGCAGATTCCTTCTTCTAATCTGCTTCATTCACCATCACAGTAATTTCCCCGGCTCCTGTAGTGACTCCACCCCCAGACCCAACCATCATAAACCCACAACAAACTGCATGTGCACACATGAAAAACACTCACACGCATACCTTAGAGAGTCCTAAACGATGACAGTTGTGCAAAAACACCCTCAACATGTTCACACAGTTGTGCCCATAAGAGCAGCAAAACACCTCAACATTTTCTACAACAATAATTATACATGTGTTCCAAATACAATCCCTATTTCTACCACATCAATGTGTATATATATATTTCTACATCCAACAAAATGAAAAAGAAACAAATCACTTAATAATAATAATAATAATAATAATAATAATAATAATAATAATAATAATAATAATAATAATAATAATTAAAAATAAATCAAATCGACTTTCTCTTCACATGTAAAATACAGGAAAGCAAAAAAAAATGAAAAAATTAAACACAACTTCTGGGATCTATTTAAAAAACCCAAGATAATAACAAAAGACGATGGAATTTTTCTCTGAGGTTTCCTCATCAACAAGATAACTACTACAGAAAAAAAAAAATCAGATTTACCTTTTCAAGCTCATATTGAATTTCTTGAAGCCTTTCGATGGATAGAACTAGCTCCCCATCGATGTGCTCGGTCCCGTTTCCTCTTCCTCCGGCTCTCCACTTTTTGCTTCTTCCCTTTGTCTTCCCCCATTTCTCTTAAAATTCCAATTAACTTTTCAAAGGGGAAAAGAGAGAGTTTTAGGCTTCGATTGGTTTTCGAGTTTTAGGGCTTTGATTGGTTTCCGAGTTTTAGGGCTTCGATTGGTTTTCGAGTTTTAGGGCTTCGAAGGCTGGAGCGGTTGAGGAGCTCCATCCAGGGGCGGCGTTGGGAGAGGCCGTGGCGGATGGTGGAGGTGAGGCGGGAGAGGAAGTTGTCGGGGTGGCGATTGGCGGCTGGATTCCGATTAGGGATTTGGAGAGGGAGAGATTTTGGTTAAGAGCGGGTTTAGATTTTGGTTAAGGCAACCCAGTTGTGAAAAATATTTTACTACCCGCTTCATTTAGCCGCTCCGCGCCGAATTGTGAAAATATTTCTAATTTCTAATTTTTTATTATTTTTTTTTTTTTTTTGAGAAAGACATTCAAGAAGGGTTTTTTAATACCGTTTTGGATTGAGAAACATTCCAGAACGTTATTAAAATTACTGTTCTGAAAAGTCTTTCACAAAAAAAAATTTACAATTCAGAACGGTATATTATAAATACCGTTCTAGATTGATTAATAAATCCAGAACAGTATTTTCAATACCTTTCTAGATTGTAATTTGTTTTTTTTAGACAAACTTTCCAGAACGGTAATTTTAATACCATTCTGGAATGTTCGTCAATCCAGAACAGTAATTAAAATACCGTTCTGAAAAGTACACTTTCCAAAACGATATTTTAATACCGTTCTCGATTGTCGCCCATTCCAGAACAGTATCGAAATTACCGTTCTGGAAAGTATACTTTCCAAAACGGTATTTTTAAATACCGTTCTAGAAAGTGCTATCCAGAACACTTTTAAAAATACCCTTCTGGATTGACTTTTTTGTCTGTTCTAAAATGCAGTTTCTGTACTAGTGTGAAGATCCAGCTGAACCCATTGACCTCCATCAAAGGGACATCCCGTCTAGAATTCAGAGAAACCATCTCGTGGGCCAAATGATCGGAGATTTAGATGAAAGGAGTATAAGAAGGCGATAGATAAATTTCAAGGAAATGGTCAGGTACGTCTGTCTGTCTACTAATTGTTCTACGATTTGTGAGTCTTTGTACCTTTCTAAAACAGAGCCCAAGCGTATGGAGGATGCACTCAAGGATGAGTTTTGGATAAAGGCAATGCAAGAAGAGCTGAACCAATTTGCCAAAAACGATATATGGGATATAGTTCCTCGACCAGAAAATTCTCACGTGACTGGGACAAAGTGGATCTTTAAGAACAAAACTGATGAGGTAGGCAACATTGTGAGGAACAAATCTCGGCTGGTTGCGCAAGGGTACACACAAATTGAAGGAATTGACTTTAATGAAACATTTGCCCCTGTTGCCCGCATTGAGTCGGTAAGACATTTACTTGCTGTTGCGTGTTATATGAAGACTTCATTGTATCAAATGGACATTAAGAGTGCATTTTTAAATGGAGTCTTAAGTGAAGAAGTGTATGTTGAGCAATCTAAAGGATTTGTAGACTCTCAAAAACCAAATTTTGTTTTAAAACTGAAAAAAGGCGATGTATGGTTTAAAACAAGCTCCAAGAGCTTGGTATGAAAGGTTAACTCAACATTTGTTTTATTTGAACTTTAGACGAGGGGAGGTTTATAAAACTCTGTTCCTTCTGAAATCCAATAAGCACATCTTAATCGTCCATATTTATGTAGATAATATTATTTTTTGATCTACTAACGAGCAGATGGTCAAGGAATTTATCACTCAAATGTCCGATACATTTGAGATGAGCATGGAAGGTAACCTCTCGTACTTTCTCGGTTTACAAATCAAACAGATTGATGATGGTATTTTCCTTTCTCAGACTAAATATGCTAAGAACTTAGTCAAAAAGTTTGGGTTAGGAAGTGAAACTCACAAGAAAACGCCACTGGGCAAAATTGTAAAACTGACGAGAGATGATGTTGGTAAGGGTGTTGATAACACCATGTACAGAAGCATGATAGGGAGTCTGTTGTATTTGACAGCAAGTAGACCAGATATTATGTATAACGTGTGTTTGTGTGCTAGATATCAATCTAATCCAAAAGAGTCACACTTAAAAGTCGTTAAAAGAATCATAAGGTATATTGCCAGTACAACTGAACTAGGTGTGTGGTATACAAAAGATACTGGTACTTAACTTGTAGGGTATACTGATTCGGACTGGGCTGGGAATATGGTAGATAGAAAGAGTACTACAGGGGGCTGTTTTTTCTTGGGCAACAATCTAATCTCTTGGTACATTGTTAGAAGAGTTTTCGTGGTGTTGAAATGAATCAACGGGTTCATGGCTCGGTGTTATCGGAATTCGATTCAATTGTAGGTTTCAATGTGTTTCAAGCTCAGAAAATAAAAAGAAAATGAAAATAAAGCAATTAAAATATCTAAACTACACTAGGAATTGAAAGTGCATATTGGTAGGATGCCTCGGTCGTATGCCTCAAATAGAAAATGCAAAGCAATAAAGGAAATAAGCAAGAGAATGCAAAGTTTCACCAAGTACAAGCATGCATGCACAAGGTACAACTATGCATAAAATCCTAAATAATGAAAATTAGCAAAAATTGAAAGCATGGATATAAAGAGCAAGAAAAGTTGACATGAAAATTTAAAACTTTAAGGAAAATAACAAGCAATAAAGAGTAGATCTAAGATTTAACCTAAAACTATGCATGAAAAAAAATTGCAAATAAAGCATAGGAAAAACATGAGATCAAGACGATCCAAGAGATGATCTATAGCCTAGATGTGTCACTCAACTAGAATCCATAGTCAATTCACAAGATCTAACATGAAATCAAGTAGCTAAGAGAAAAGGCATAATATGAAGAACAAGCATGGAATTAAAGCATAAAACATTAAATTCAAAGGAAACTTACTTGAATTAAGAAATGAAACAAGCTTGAATGTAAATTTCTTCAAAGTAAACAATACAAAGGAGTATTTGGATTCTTCTTAGGCTTACAAACCCAAGGAGGTGCTTGAAACTTAAATCTAAAACTAGGAAAAGAAATTATATAAGAGCTTCAAACTAAATCTAAAACCTAAGAAAGAGAAATTATCCAAGAGCTTGAGAGTAATTTTGATCCCAAAACCTATCTTGGGTTGGAAGGGGAGTTATCCCTTCAATGGTGCAAGGTTTGGGCTTTATATAGTTGTTTGTAGGGGCAAAATCGTCAAAAACACCAAAAATCTTGCAGCCCTCAGCGTTGCAGTCGATCGACTGCAGGGGTGTCGATCGACTGAAGGGCAGTCGATCGACTGCTCTGCCAAAATGGGGGAGCTACTATTTTGCAGTCGATTTCGGGGCTTTCAGTCGATCCGTGACCAGTCGATCGACCACCAGTCGATCTGGCAGTCGATTTGGAGCTTTTCAGTCGATCCTGGATACTTTCGGCTCGAGTTTCTCATTTTCCGGTCCAAAACGTCCGCCGAGTGAATATAATCTTTTTAGCCACCTACAAAACAAGAGTTCAAACTTAAAAACCCAAAAATAACACAACCACCTTCACACTTCGTACACTTTAAGACTATAAGCAAATAAACAAGAAAATGACCTAAGAACTAGAATAAACGACTCAAAAATGACTAAAAACAACATTAAACTCTAACTAAAAATAATAGGAAAAACACAACAATTACATGCAAAACAACTACCCCACACTTATCGGTTTGTTCGTCCTCGAACAACGAAAAGAATCGAGAGTGTACATGCAATGACCATTGTGCAAAAAAGAAAAATCCTTGTGCTTATCCTTATTTATATGATGAGAGTATCAACAAAAACTCGTTATCGTCAAGCATTGCTCGTATTACTCTTTCTCAAATGCAAGCCAAATCGATGACTTCCTCGCAAATGGAATTTTGAGGGTGTTCGCTCAATTCGCTCAAGTGTATATAGGACGTGTACACGCTCAAATCGGACAATGCATGCACTCGTCAAGATTTCACAAATTGGACGCTCAAGACTGCTCATAGTACATGACCAAATACGAATCGAAAGAGGTCTTTATTATGGGTTGTAATGTTGGCTCTTTGGTAAGGTATGAAATATTTGGATAAAGTGGATAACACACGATCAAACGTGATCAATAACACACAAGAATCCTATCTTCTAAAACCCGAAGCTTATGATCGCTTCACCTTTCTCAATTCACTAAACTCTCATTCGAAACCCTTTCGTACACTCACTTTCCCGACTTTTATTTCTCAACACATAGAAGCTTTTGAATTTGCTTATTTTTACTAAACTTAGCCTTTTGAAATAGGCTTTATGCATGAACGCACGCTTTATCACTTTTCATGATTTGTGTTGGAGTATTATTTTTTTTTTCTTTTTGTATAAGCAACTCAGAACCCGAAACCCACAAAATATTTCCCACACATTTCTCATTCTCTAACCATAAACTCTCCCACTTCAAAAATTACGAAGATACAAGAGCTAAAAATGAGCTCGGCTAATAAGAAACGGGATAAAGGCTCAAGGGGGCTCATTTGGGATTTTTAAAGTAGCTTAAATATATGGATATGGCCGGAACAAGGGTGATATATATGTCTCAAGGTCATTTTTGAATTCTATCATGTACGAGCAAAATCAAACCTCCTCAATGCAATTTCCATAAAAATGCAAGCAAGCCGATAAATCACACAAGGCTACTCACTAGTTTGCACCGAATTTGGGAGCAAAATCAAAAGAGATTTTAGAGCTTTGCAATCTTTTCACGAGAAAATGTTGATTATATATATATAAATATATATGCGGATTTTGGACGAAGCACAAAAATTCAACCCTTCACACAAGAGGCCATACACATGCGAAAACCCGACAAGTAAACTATTCAAACTTTCAAGCACGTGGAGTTGCTTAAACATGTAATAAACACACAAAAGACACAAAAATCGACTCAACCATATAAAAGCACAAATAGTAAGCGTCACTTCTCCAAGAATGCGTCACTTCGCCAAAACTCGATTTAAGAACAACAAAGCATGCTTGATAAAACCCGGACCCTAACCGCCTACCCACCCCACACTTAAACCATTCATTACCCGCATTTTAATGAAAAACAAGTAAAAGGAGGGTAAATAGAAACTTCCTCAACCGAGCGAGTTGTGGTCGAGCTCGGTGGGGTCCACCTAAGAATCTAAGCAATCCGTGTGAACATCGAGCATGGCTAGTATCTCCCGGTTTCATAAACACTACCACTTTTACCAATCGTCCTATGGTCRTCGTCGGAAAACAAAACCTAGAAAAGAAAATCACACAAAATCAAAAACACAAGGAGATATGTACATGAACTTCAACAAAATATTTTTTTGTTTGTTTTTCAATTTTTCAGTTTTTTTGGATTTTTGAATGTTTTTGGATTTTTCAATAAAAGAAAAAAAGAAAGAAATGGACAGAACTTGGGTTGCCTCCCAAGAAGCGCTTGTTTTACGTCACTAGCTTGACGTACTCCCTTTTGGTCAAGGTGGAAAGATTACGAGAGGGTCCACCAACACAATCTCCTCCTTGTCGGGAGGCTCCACTCTTTGGAACGTTCTATGCGCATTGCATAGCTCATATAAGATCCGCCAAAAAGCAAATGTTCCAAATGGGCAACTGAAGCTCGTCTCGGCTAGGTCCTCGAGTGGGATAGTGATTTTAAAATGACCCGAAGACTCATCAAAGAAACGGTAGGAGTAATGGCCGACTAGCTTCTTCAACCTTTGATCGACAAATGGGGGAGGAAAATTATCTCTCTTGGTAGCCGGATTAAACTTCTTAGAATCGATCAACATCCTCCATCTCGTCGTTGCCCTCATGGCCAACAATTCTCCGTCTCCATCCTCGAGAACTAACGAGTCGCTCGTCTTGGGCACCATGTGAATGGGATTCACCCACTCACTCCCGGTGAGTACGATTATCAAGCCCTTCAATAACAATCTCCAAATCCCGACTCTCATCATTTCATCAAGAATCAAATTCAACGGGCTCACTCTCTCAACCACTCCCGGTCTCCAATCAATAGCACTCTTAAGAATTTTAAACCCTTCAACCATCCTCTTCTCCCCTTCTTCCCGGTGCGAGTTTGCAAGGATAATAATCGACTTGCTCTCCTCATCCTCCTCAATATAATCGTCAATTTTTCCAAGCTCATCATCAATAACCCCCACCTCCCCCTCTAAAAAGTCGCCGTTGCCCTCAACGACACATAGAGAATCATCTCCACACAAAACAGGGTCAAATAGAGGCACAACGGGCTCATCAAGAAGAACAAGGGGCTCATCCTCACAACATCCCTCTATATCGACAACCGGGCCAACCTCCTCCTCATTGCTCCTCCCTTCCAAACAAACTCGTTCGACTGTGGCCTTGATGAAGTCCATATACACCCATTCTTCACAAGACTCTCTTGAAGTGAAAGGTAGAGGGTCAAGAGAGGTAAAAACATCCGAAAATGAACCCACGTCCTCTTCCGACGGTGAGACAACCGTATTAGCAACCACCCCACACTTATCGAAGATAGTATCGGTGAGCTTGAAACACATTGAAACCTACAATTGAATCGAATTCCGATAACACCGAGCCATGAACCCGTTGATTCATTTCAACACCACGAAAACTCTTCTAACAATGTACCCAAGAGATTAGATTGTTGCCCAAGAAAAAACAGCCCCCTGTAGTACTCTTTCTATCTACCATATTCCCAGCCCAGTCCGAATCAGTATACCCTACAAGTTAAGTACCAGTATCTTTTGTATACCACACACCTAGTTCAGTTGTACTGGCAATATACCTTATGATTCTTTTAACGACTTTTAAGTGTGACTCTTTTGGATTAGATTTGATATCTAGCACCACAAACACACGTTATACATAATATCTGGTCTACTTGCTGTCAAATACAACAGACTCCCTATCATGCTTCTGTACATGGTGTTATCAACACCCTTACCAACATCATCTCTCGTCAGTTTTACAATTTTGGCCCAGTGGCGTTTTCTTGTGAGTTTCACTTCCTAACCCAAACTTTTTGACTAAGTTCTTAGCATATTTAGTCTGAGAAAGGAAAATACCATCATCAATCTGTTTGATTTGTAAAACCGAGAAAGTACGAGAGGTTTACCTTCCATGCTCATCTCAAATGTATCGACATTTGAGTGATAAATTCCTTGA
>BMAC01000319.1:557323-576099 GCA_014905375.1 Phtheirospermum japonicum | reverse complement strand
TGGTATGCGATCGCGTGGGTCATGTTTACGACTCTTTCCTTTTTGAGGATGTGGTATGAAGGCCATGGGACATCCGGGGGGACCCGATTTTTACTACCCAATTCATTTGGCTCCATCGACGACTTCATAATCCCCTTGTTACTCCTCACGAGGGCCCGTATGTCATCGTGATACCCCGGTGATTACTCCCTACCCTACCTCCCGAGCCAAAGACTTCTCAAGCAATGTACTCTTATACTAATGACGTGAACATGGCTTTATCCTCTAAGGAGCTTGAGTTGATAAAGAAGATAGAGGATATAAAGGCTCGACTTGCTACGTTGTCTAGCCCGAGCCCACCGCCGCCTCATAATCCTCTTGTTACTCCTCACGTCGGCCCACTTGTCTCGGTGAATGATCCTACCCCCTCTCCAATCCGACCCTCATGCAATCTTTCCCCATAGTGTCGGACTCGCCGAAAATAAAAAGAAAATGAAAATAAAGCAATTAAAATATCTAAACTACACTAGGAATTGAAAGTGCATATTGGTAGGATGCCTCGGTCGTATGCCTCAAATAGAAAATGCAAAGCAATAAAGGAAATAAGCAAGARAATGCAAAGTTTCACCAAGTACAAGCATGCATGCACAAGGTACAACTATGCATAAAATYCTAAATAATGAAAATTAGCAAAAATTGAAAGCATGGATATAAAGAGCAAGAAAAGTTGACATGAAAGTTTAAAACTTTAAGGAAAATAACAAGCAATAAAGAGTAGATCTAAGATTTAACCTAAAACTATGCATGAAAATAAAATTGCAAATAAAGCATAGGAAAAACATGAGATCAAGACGATCCAAGAGCCGATCTATAGCCTAGATGTGTCACTCAACTAGAATCCATAKTCAATTCACAAGATCTAACATGAAATCAAGTAGCTAAGAGAAAAGGCATAATATGAAGAACAAGCATGGAATTAAAGCATAAAACATTAAATTCAAAGGAAACTTACTTGAATTAAGAAATGAAACAAGCTTGAATGTAAATTTCTTCAAAGTAAACAATACAAAGGAGTATTTGGATTCTTCTTAGGCTTACAAACCCAAGGAGGTGCTTGAAACTTAAATCTAAAACTAGGAAAAGAAATTATATAAGAGCTTCAAACTAAATCTAAAACCTAAGAAAGAGAAATTATCCAAGAGCTTGAGAGTAATTTTGATCCCAAAACCTATCTTGGGTTGGAAGGGGAGTTATCCCTTCAATGGTGCAAGGTTTGGGCTTTATATA
Organism: Phtheirospermum japonicum; assembly: GCA_014905375.1. Classification (NCBI taxonomy): domain Eukaryota; kingdom Viridiplantae; phylum Streptophyta; class Magnoliopsida; order Lamiales; family Orobanchaceae; genus Phtheirospermum; species Phtheirospermum japonicum. Next base: position 574,833 of record BMAC01000319.1, on the reverse strand, counting down.
GTTGTTTGTAGGGGCAAAATCGTCAAAAACACCAAAAATCTTGCAGCCCTCAGCGTTGCAGTCGATCGACTGCAGGGGGTGTCGATCGACTGAAGGGCAGTCGATCGACTGCTCTGCCAAAATGGGGGAGCTACTATTTTGCAGTCGATTTCGGGGCTTTCAGTCGATCCGTGACCAGTCGATCTAGCAGTCGATTTGGAGCTTTTCAGTCGATCCTGGATACTTTCGGCTCGAGTTTCTCATTTTCCGGTCCAAAACGTCCGCCGAGTGAATATAATCTTTTTAGCCACCTACAAAACAAGAGTTCAAACTTAAAAACCCAAAAATAACACAAACACCTTCACACTTCGTACACTTTAAGACTATAAGCAAATAAACAAGAAAATGACCTAAGAACTAGAATAAACGACTCAAAAACGACTAAAAACAACATTAAACTCTAACTAAAAATAATAGGAAAAACACAACAATTACATGCAAAACATACATCAAGAAGTAAAATTGTATTTCTCTTTCTACAGCTGAAGCCGAGTACATTGCAGACGGAAGTGCGTGAACACAATTATTGTGGATGAACCAAATGATAGAAGACTATGGTCTGCACAGTAGTATCTTGACTGTGCTGTGTGACAATTCCAGTGCCATTGACATCTCGAAAAGTCCAGTCTAGCATTCTCGAATCAAACACAATGACATAAGGTACCACTTTATTCGAGACTTAGTTGAGAGAAAGATTTTTAGCCTTGAGCATATTGAAACAGATAATCAACTTGCTGACATCTTCACGAAGGCATTAGATTTCGAGACCTTCTCTCGTTTGAGAAGAGATCTCGATATGTGCATTGTCTAAACCAATGTAGGTTTGTGATGTTGTGACACCCAATATCAACATCAGTCACAACATCTGTATAATTTTGCATCCATTTTTGTCTTTCTTTTCATACATAATCCAAATACATTGAGTTTTATTGAAAGTGCGATAAGGTCCTGTGTTGTAATAAAAGTGATGGCAAAAAGGACCAACCTCTTCAATTAGGTGATTGTGGGACTTGCCCGTAGAAACTGGTTTTCTCCCAGGTCCAAAAACAAGAGGTGTTAAATAGCAATTGCTGAAGATTAAATATTCAATTCCCTAAAAGGATGAAGAAAATATGGATACAAATTGATCCAGTCTTTAAACTTCACCTTCTTGAGAGATCTTGACGTAGTCATTAACTTGGGTTAAGGGGTAAGTTTCCATTGACTTCGCCTAAGGCAATGTTGGTTTATAATATTATCAGTAATAAAAAGCAAAATTAGATCAAGTCACTGAAATCATAATATATTTTTGTATATTCTTTTAGGTCATGATATTTAGGCATCCCGTAGGACATACATACTTTGTGAAGATGCCATCTTGATGTGCGTACTGTTGCTTGTGTTTTTGTCTACCTTGACTTCTCTTAATTGTGTTTTAAATCTAGCTAACTAAGTGTTTCAGTGGAGTTATACTCGGACGGTTGGACAGGTAATAACGAGTTAAATTTGGAGCGAGAATAATTTATATTGCACAAGATAGATACTACTGAACTTATGGTTCAATTAATCTAGTTATCTATTTCGACCGATTTTGTTTTAAGAGTTGTGCAATTTATTTTTTTTAGAAAAAAGAGATAATGGTATAGTGGGTTTGATCAAGTATCCTTTTTTAAAGGGGGTGGGGTTGGTTTTGGAAGGAAATAAAATCTTGTTTTAGCCCCAAAATCCGCCATTAGGTAAAATTAGGCCTTTTTCTTTTTTTTTTCTTTTTTCTTCTCTCTCCTTGGCAACGGTCATTTTTTGAAAGCATAAATACTGGATAATTTTTTACCGTTTTATCACTTCCCAATTACCCTTCTGCGATTAAACTCTCCATCTCTCTTACCTCTCTCCAATTATCTCGATTTTCTTTTTGCTCTTGTATTTTTGAGGAATTTGCAGGATGACGAACTCGCCCCCGTCCTCATCTGTTCCTGGGTTGCCGGCTGGGTTCCGTCGCTCCGGCGAACAGGTTCCTGCGCCCTATCCCAGAGTTGGTGGCCTGGACATACGCAAAGAAATCGGTGGTGGTTCCTCTTACAACCCACCACCGGTAACAACATCACAACTACCCTCGCCGCCACAAGAATATCACGACGTTGTTCCAGCTCTGCCGCCGATTGACGTTGTGCCTGAAGCCCAGGTGTTCCCAGGACAGCCAGGGAATGAGATAGATGTTGATAATCCCCCGAATTTGGCTTTTGTTGCTGAGACGTTTGGAAGAGTGGGGAACCCTACCTTGAAAAGGTCCCGGCGGTTGCGTAACATACCTCCCGGCGTTGTGCCGCCTGCAGTACCGAAGAGCCGAGCAGGGCCGCGCCGCAATGTGCCCATTGAGCACATGAATCTTGTGGAGGATGTCACGGTGATGTCGGACCCTAATGATGATGATTATGTTCCTGCAGCTCCGCTTGAGGGGTTTGTGCCGCCGCTTGCTTCAGCTCCGAGTCTGACAAGGAAGACGAAGCCTCGCCGGAAGCAGACTGTGAAATTGGCCGACAGGAGAATTACCCCGGATTCAGTCAATATTTCCCCGGGTTCTATTGCAACAGAGTATTACTCCCCTCCATATATAATTTTAGATTTTATCACCGGCGAAGTCACCAGCTCCTCCAGACCGACTGCAGCTGTTCCTCCTCTGTCTCCAATTAGTACAGATCAACCCGAGTTTGATCCTGAGCTTTTTGAGTATTCTCCTAACTCATCCTTTGATATACCTCTTCGGGACATTCGTAAGGCATACAAGAAGGACAAGAAGAAAAAGAAGGTTTCTCAGGAGGATGATGTTGCTCCTCATGTTGGTTCCCCCAAACCAATATCACATCGTTCCCCGTCTGTTTCGTCCTCCAGCACTGCCTCTATTCCAATTACTTCTCATGCTCTCACGCCGACTTCTTCAGACGCCTCTGCTCACTCCCAGTTCTCCACGGGCACTCCTTCTTGGACCCTTGAGCTTGAGGATATGGTGCCTTTTTCGGAGAAGTTTATGACTGCTGAGGCCGCAGAGTTGTTTGATACATACCAAACCCGACACATGATCGCTGAGCGCAGAGTTCCAGTTGAGTTGTTTGAGCGACAAAACTTGATTGCCTACCTTCAGCATAAAGGTATGTATTCCACAGTCTCCACTTCCATGCCATTTATCCGGGATATTGTTGTTGAGTTTTATGCAAATTTGTTTCCGTCTATTATTGATTCAAACTCTGTGAACTATGGGAAAGTGTTTGTGAGTGGCAAAGTGTTTAGTTTCACCCCTAATTTAATTGATGAGTTATTTGGGACTGAACCGTATCGGGGTGATTCTACTGTGGATGATATGAATGCAGTTATTTCCTTTTTGTCCGGCGGTATGGTGCATGCGTGGTTTGAATAGTTGCCGAGCACTCGGCTTTCTTCTCTTTACTCTATATTGCACAAGATTGCCATTTGCAACTGGGTTCCCTCCAAGAACATGACTTGTGTTACGCGGCCTCAGGCCCAATTTCTGTATAAGCTTGGGAGTGGAGTCCAATTTAGCTTCGGGCAACATATTTTTGATATTGTCACGAGGTTCGCCACCACCAGGTCCGCCGCATCGTTGTGCTTTCCCTCTTTGATCTTCTGCCTGCTTGAGAATCAGGGTTTGGCGCTTCATACTGATGATGTCCTTACTGGGGAGGCTAACTGGTTTGCTTTAAGGGGCCAGCATATTACCGGTGCCAGGGTTATTGATCTTCCTTGGCAGGCACCTTTCCAAGCCAATGTTGCTAGTGGTGTTGGGACCGGCGTTCCCAACATTGGTCCCAACATGGTCCCCATTTCTGCTCAGGTTCTTAAGGCGCATGTGGCTTGGATTGATGCGCAGATGACCCAACTGAAGGCACTTCGTGGTTTGCTTATTGAGGCCCTTTTGCCTTCTGGTCAAAAAGGGGGAGAAAATATTGGCGACGCAAATGAGGATGATGCTGCTGATAAGGATGCTGATGTTGTTGCTGCCGAGGCCTTGGTGAGTCTTGCCCTGGAGAAGATGGATCCGCTCTCGCAATAACGCATTGAAGAAGATGAAGAGAATGCAGAAGAAGAAGCTAAAGGATAGGGGTGAAGGAACTTCGACTTCCCCTCGTCGTTCGAAGAGGGTTCGAAGTCAATAAGTTCCTTTTATTCTGTTTTGTTTTGATAAGTGGTAAAGTGATCATTGTTTGATCAATGTTGGTTTGTAATGTTGGGTTGATGACTAAATAATATTGGGTGTTTTATTTAGGGGGAGCTTACTAACTTAGGGTGAGTTAGTTGTTTTTGTTTAAACTTATTTTTGCGTCTTAGTATTTTGTCCAAAAAAGTAAAAGGGGGAGATTGTTGAGGAATTTATTCTTGGCAATAATTCTTATTTTGTTATTTGCTTTTTTGGGCACAAAATAAGTTAGGGAACTAGATTTAGAACATTATTTGTTTCCTAATTGATGTACAAGACTTTATTTAGTTTCCTAGGTTGTGTTTAGGATTTGTTTTACTTGTTTACTAAGTTTAGAATTCTAGAATTGTCTATTTAAGACAAGAGAATCCTAAAGCTTGAGATCACTTTTCGACGCACGGATTTTTGAGAGAGGAGACGCAACGCAAGACGCACAGCAAGGAGAAGAAGTGAAGAGCCATTGTTCTAAATTATCAAGTTCTTTGAAGTTGCGTAACCAACGGAGAAGATCTTGTCATCACGGCGACAAGTATTTAGTATCAAGTTTTTGATATTTTAATTTTCATATATTACTTCATATTTTTGTATTGATCGTAAACAAGATAAGTAATATAATTTTCGGGTTTGTACACCCAAGTTCACAAGTATTTTACTTGTGAACTGAATTTAATTTGCTGTGTTCTTAATTTAATTTACGCTGCATAATTTTCGATTAACTCTGGTTGATGTTGTTAACCAGTGTTGACTAACATTTATAAATAACATCACAAACTGATACTTATTTTCAAAACCATAGACCTTCAAATTGTACATCACCCATTTATTAATTCTTATTGGTTAATAAGGCAATCTTCCCGTAAAAGAAATCCTTTTTCCCAGAAGTAATCTCACAAGTTCGCTCGCGACGCTTCAGAATTCATATCTTGGATTATAACTTCACGCCCAATACCCATGAATTTCAATCTCTTAAAATCCATTTGTCTCTTGCCTTATCTTCAAACATGATTTTTGCATTCTCCAATTTATCTCTCCCCTTCCAATGTTCGATGGCGGTCTTCCGATGTCTGACGGTTGTCTTCCACTGATGACTTTGATGGCTTTGTATTCGCACTCAACGAGACACAAGTTTGAGATTTTTTTGTTTAGAATTAGTTTTGGATTAATTTGATGAGTGGCATAATTTACTTGGGGGATATCTTATTTTTGGTTTTCTTCTTGGCTTTTCATTTTTTTGACCGAATGAAATTCGAGATTTCTTGAAATAAATCTTGTGCTCGCGAGAATCAGTTTCGGATGAATTTCATGAGTTGTGTTGTGTAATTTAATGAATGGATTTTTAAGATTAAAGTTTCATTTAAATTTGATGGAATTTATTATAAATGGATTTTAGAAATGAATGAATATGGACAACAGTAGCATCAATCCGTACTTACTATAACGTCACAATAATTTGATCAGCTTATTCTTCCCTAACTAGGAAAGCAGAATCATTTATTGTAATAGAATCTATAGATCCACGTCTTTTGTAAAGAGCATAAATGATAACAGTGGAATTTGAAGATAAAAATGATTACAGTGAGTCAGTAATAAAAACAAACAAAAATGAGTCTTCAATTTAGTTGGGTCGCATTCAGATAAAAGAATTTGATTCTAAGGATTTTAATACAACAATAACAAGTTCATTAAAATTTTAGGTAAAGTCGAACTTTTACATTAGCAAAAGAAGTAGTGAATTTCTGCTTTCAATACTTTAAGATGGTGTAATGAAAGGGCTTTATGCAAATCAATCACTTTTTTGATTTTACATTTACTGGTTGACACTTGATTAGTAAAAATTAAAGAAGATGTGTATATATATTGTAAGTGAGATCTTATTCTTCTTCTTAGAGATCCTTTATAAGTTTTATGTGTCTTCCACTTAATTAATTAATACATTAAATTAAAGTCATTTAACATTTATTTTACTTCAAAATCGGTAGTTGCCTTTTCCTAATTTGCTGTTGTAAAAAATAATTTGTTCATTTTCGAATCAAGGTGTATACTCAAATTAAATATCAAGTATTAGAAATATATATTTCTCTACTGAGACTATAAAAAACAGTTTATTTTTCATTAGTGTTATTAACTTCTTAGTCATGCAGTACATACTTTTGTTTACTTAGTTAGGACTTTGATTGACTAGAGCTGCCCCTGTGTATCTGAAGGCGCACTTTTGCTTATGCGGATCTACTCTGTTTAGTAGAATTTGACTCTTAAAAAAATACAAAAACATAAATTTATATTTTGATTTTCATTATCAACAATCTAGACCTATACAATTTTGCTCTTTAGTTGGAGAATAGGCATCATCCTGAGCTATGCTGCTCTCAAAAATTAAATTATATTAGTGTTTCTTGGCGTCCGTCTTGTCTGTTGCCCTTTCAATGAGTCCTCTGAAATTGGATTTTGGACGTACATACATTGTTCTAAAAATCAAGATAGGTCGTTTGTGTCTTGGTTTTGGGAAAAAGTCATACTCATTGGTTAAACGGTAATTTATCCCAACGGTTAACTCGCAATGCTCTGTATTCTGCCAAAATATGTACACGCCCTTTGTCTATTGTTATATCAATTTTCTTCCTCCTCAACCTTACTTTTTTTTTACGATAGCGGTAAGATTTTTATTGACCTTTCTCTCTTAATCGTGGATTATATTATTTTTTAATTAATTTGACGTGATGTGGAGTTTCATGAGTAGATTTTGTTTAACTAAGATGAAACAAATACTCATCCACAACAGATTCATCTTCCTGTAGTTTCTTGATTTTTCGAAATAGATATGATATCTTGGACTTATGATGGTAATACAATGAATGATAAATCAAATCAAACAACATATTTAATAAAGTAAGGCAATGGTGAAGATTTTGCTTCCCCAACTTTATTAAATATCAGAACCCATTTAAAGCAAAGTTGTTGACATATCATTTGGTGATTCAAATTATTAAAAATTCCATTTCATAAACTTGGTTAGCTTTATACATAACTTTGTTTAAAAGATATCATTGCTTAGTATTTACTAACAGATATAACATAAAACTTTGGCCATGTAATAACAAAAGTGGTGAATTTATGGCCTTCATCTGATACATGAGAATCTCAGTTTATTTGTATGCAACTAGGCTTTGTTCTTAGGGGAAAATCTAGACCGAAAGTGGAAACATGAGACAAATTTCGTTGCCATATGTGAATTTTGCAATGTGTAATGATCATATAATTTATTCTAGAGCATTAAGGGGTCTTGAAACAATATGGTAATAATTGTGGATTTATTAGTTTGAATTCATTCAAAAAAATGTATTATAAGTGAATTTGACTATTATTTATTATATTATTAATTAACGAGTTGTAAGTAGGAGAAAGAAATTGTTCACACAACACAAAATATATGCTTGGATCAGAATTTTCAGTAACAATATTTTGTTGGACAACACTCTTGTTGTATAAAAACTAATACATTATAGTATCGGGTTAGATGGTCTAACGGGTCATGACCCGTTAATCTGACTTAACACAAGTGTTTGCCTTTTGTTTCATTTTTCTCACATTTCCTCATCTACCAAAGGTATTGATTTTGGAAGTTTAACAATTCTATAATGCAGGATGAAGGATGTCGACAAATTCCACACCTACCATATATTTCTTACAAGCCAGTCAAGAATCATTCACAATTACAATTTAAGGGTGGGATAGAGAACAAAATGCGGCCCAAATAGCTCTACACTGATTCAAAGGATGATAATAATGTAAGCAAATACTTTAACTTTTTAAGTGTAGTTTTAAGACTTTTTTTTAATCCATACAGATTGTGTCTAAATTTGAGTACTAATTTTCAATGACAATATCAAGTATTTTGCTGAAAATAAAAGTCAACCATACATATAATATATCTAATGAAAGGCAAAAACTCAAATATGACGTCCACACGGATATTCTAACATGTGACGGGGGTCAAACCCGCCCCAAACCCGTACCCATTCCAACAAATAGGACTCATATAAAAGGCCAATTAACCACAAAATCTCACTTCTTCTCCTCCACATATCGCTCCTTACCCATCCCATATCTCCATTTTTTCTCATTTTCTGGTAAGTAAAAATTGACGATCGGACTTTCACAAGACCACCGCCCGCCGCCGTCTAGACGTCGGAGACCCTCTTAGTATCTCTCTCCTTCTCACTATAGTCCTTTGTTCATATTTTCCATCAACTTGCTAGAGCAGGGTAAATTTTGTCTAAGCCCTACTCGATTGAGTTTATTTTACTATGCGTTGTTGTACCCATTTTCTATGTTAAGGATTTTGATATTGTTCTGATTGCCAATTTTATTATTATGTTGATCGATTTTAGGATTTAGGGGATATTGAACAGTCGATTTTTAGGGTTTCCAACTGCTGCAAATTTGTATGTCTGATAAATTTATATTATTAGTCATTTTCTTTTTAAATTCAGTCTGTCTCTTTTGATATAGTTGGAGTTTGTTTCAAATAATGCCTTGGGTTTTAATAGGCGAGCCAATATGATATCATCTTCAGAACTCTCCTCTTTTCTTGTCGTCAAGAAAAAGCAAATAAATTGATAAAAATAAAGAAAGGGAACGGATTTTTTCAGATGAACCGTTTATAACCAGCAAATGTTCCTATAGCATAAATTTCCTGCAAAGTTTGTAGAGAAACCTAACAGTAGTTTAAACAAATAAGATTGTGAGGACTACTGTATGTTGGAAAAAGTATTCCCTCTGTTTGAATAATGTTGTTGTGATGCTAATGCTAGTGCTACAGTCCCTTTTTTCTCTTCTTTGTTTTTGGCATGGGTTTTGTAGGAACAACCTTGTCCAGGCTTGGTGATGCGGTGGACGGACAAATTAATCATGTCGAGTTGCTTTTTTAGTTGGGCTTTCTAGTATTCTTGATTTGTTAGTTTGTGCCTTATTGTTTGGGTGCCTGAATCTTAAGAGTGAATATTTTAATAGTAATATTGTTAAGCAATAAATATTAATTAAGCCCTGTACCATAATAATTGTTGGTGGAATGCTGCCCACTTGATTTGCATGCAGCTTACAGTAGTAATAGTATGTCAGATATACAGCATAGCTTTGAATTAATATAATTATTAGAGAATATAATTGCCCACTTGATTTGCATGCAGCTTACAGCTTACAGTAGTAATAGTATGTCATATATACAACATAGCTTTGAATTAATATAATTATTAGAGAATATAATTGCAGTAGTTAGTTTCTTATGATTGAGGTTGGTTTGYTATTCATTTCTCTACAAAGGGTTTGAAACTCATTTATTTATTCATGAAACTTATTTGATCCGTATTTGCAGATGCCTCCTTTTAACCTGACAAAAAAGAAGAAAAAGAAGAAGCCAATGCCTCGAGATCTCGTCTGATTTTAGTAAAATAATTTTTTGAGAAGTGCTTGACATTTGATCCAGGAGAAATATAAGTAGCTAGACAACTATTAGAAGATTGTTTTTTTGACGATTTTTTATTTCGTGATGTGAAGCGAATCACTAATAATACGTGTTTACCGACGTGTGTTCTTGATCACAGAGCATTTGGAGCTTTGAGRAAGAATGTTCCGAAGTTATAWGCAAGATGTGAAGAATTGTTGGATGGGCCTATGTAGAGGATGAAAATCTTGTGCATGGATACAATGAAGGGATGATTGCTGATGAGGAGAGAGATGAATGATAGTTAGAGAAAAAAAAGTGAATATTAGTATTAATACTGGGGGTTACTCTTGAGAACTTAGGAAGTACAATTTACATAGAGATACATTTAAGAGATACATTGAGTTGGTATTAGACCATTGTATAGCTTCAGTATTTAATTTTTTTTCTATCAGATTCAAGAAATTGAATAAAAACATGAACATGAAATGGACATTCTATAATGCATTGTCTCTGAAATTTGTTGTGTTGATTATATGTAACCTAACTGCAACCACGGTACTCTGTGTGATAATTTTATTATTTCAAATGAATAGTAACACTTTTCCTCTAAAAAAATRTMACATTTGCACCAAATTATGTCACTTTTATCCAAAAAAGTGTCACGTTTGATYTTTTGCAAAAAAATAGTTGCTACACAAATTATAGTAATCAAGTTATAATACTGTCACTTCTTAAGATATTACTGTCACTTTATAAATAAAAAGTGTCACTTTCCAATAGTTGATAGTAATCGTTATTTTTTATTTTTTTTCTGTAAAAAAATATCACATTTGCACCAAATTATGTCACTTTTGATTTTTTGCAGAAAAAGAGTTGCCACACAAATGATAATAGTCAAGTTATAATACTGTCACTTCTTAAGATATTATTGTCACTTTATAAAAAAAAAAATGTCACTTTTTAATAGATGATAGTAATCGTTATTTTTTTTGTTTTTTTTTTCCTGTAAAAAACTGTCACATTTGCACCAAAATATGTCACTTTTGATTTTTTGCATAAAAAGAGTTGTACACAAATGATAGTAGTCAAGTTATAATACTATCACTTCTTAAGATATTATTGTCACTTTATAAATAAAAAGTGTCACTTTTGATTTTTTGCAGAAAAAGAGTTGCTACACAAATGATAGTAGTCAAGTTATAATAYTGTCACTTCTTAAGATATTACTGTCACTTTATAAATAAAAAGTGTCACTTTCTAATAATTGATAGTAATCGTTATTTATATTATTTTTCCTGTAAAAAATTATCACATTTGCGCCAAAATATGTCACTTTTGTCAAAAAAAGTGTCACTTTTGAAAAAGAGTTGCTACACAAATTATAGTAGTCAAGTTATAATACTGTCACTTCTTAAGATATTATTGTCACTTTATAAATAAAAAGTGTCACTTTCTAATAGTTTATAGTAATCGTTATTTTTTGTTTTTTCAAAATAAAAATAAGAAATTAGTTCGCCTTCCAGAAAATGATCATGATGCTAATCTCAGCATCATTATTGCTGATTATTTGGTGTCTGTGGATCAATATCTGATTTTGGATGTCTAAATAAATCCCGACATGAGGAACATCTTAAAACACAACTACATAAATCAAGAAATATGTAGCTTCAGAAATAAAAACAATTAACATTAACCATAATATGAAATCTGACATATAACATAATCACCATTTTCCCTTTGGAAATAAACACAGAAGTAAAATCAGTGTCGATGATGGATAATGAAATTTGACATATAACATAATCACCATTATTAACTTTGGAAAAGAATAAAAGAAATAAGACAAAGCATCATTAATTAATTAATTCATGGMCTGCCCAACACGTGTTGTAGAGCCGTCATTTGGCGCGACTGTTGGCTAATGACGGAGCTCGTTGATGCACTCTCAGACAGAACAATCTCATATCCATCGCCATATGATTCCATTCCTTCATCCAAAATCTACCGGAGATTCTGGATAGTTGATAGTAATTGTTATTTTTTTGTTTTTTTTCCCTGTAAAAAACTGTCATATTTGCACTAAAATATGACACTTTTGTCCAAAAAAAATGCCACTTTTGGCAGCAAGTTGTGCTTCTTCAAAATTTGACTCGGGCATTTTCACAAACACCTTGCAAGCACCACAAAATTAGTTTGAATTTTGTGTGATGGGTTCACCACCACTCAACTCCTCCGAATCAGTTCCGTATTCAAATAAAACACTCTTATCAACACCACAAGTACAACCTCGTTTACCTAAGTTTTCGCATCCCTAACTACAGGTGCAAACACCTCGCGCTTCAGGCCTTGATTCATTTAATTTTGGGYTTAGATATGGAATTCRCGGCTCTGAGAATGRGAATTCTTCAACAAGACAAAAGAAAATTTCAGGCTTAGATATGGAATTCGCGGCTCTGAATGRGAATTCTTCATCAAGATAAAAGAAAACTTGAAGATACATTAGTTTTCGGGTTATATTCCTAAAATTTATGGGGTTTTGGCTGGGATTTTTCGGGTTATAGGGTTGAGAATTTATGGAGTTTTTATTACGATTYTGCGCTTCTACTTTTCCTTTTTTTTTTCTTTTCTTTTTTGGCTCTGGATCCGGTTCTCTAATTATGCAGTTTGTTAGAAGTATTTGGATTCTTATATAGGAATGGAATGGGTCGGGCTATGGAGCGGGTATAAGACTCCGTCACACACAAAAAAATTGTGTGGCCGTCACACAAGAGACCAACTCCTAATGAAAAGGCTAAAAAAGTTAACCAAAACTATCGACGTGCCCATCCCGAGAAGGAAATAATCCTTAAGTTTAATGATTCTTTCAATTTCACTTCATTACTTAAGTTCGAATTCAAGAGGAGCATCAAAAATTTAGGGAAATAATCGTGATTAGACAAGAGTAATATACATACTTTTTTCAAATATTTAATACTTAACTGAAACATTCTCAAATATTCTTAAAGTTTATGTCATATAATACTTAATTATTTTTAATTAATTAACTATGAAGATATCAACCAATAGTAGTCACTCTTTGTGTAGAAATTGCTAACAATGAAGGACATGTTTTACATCAACCGAAAAATCATAATTTGATCATTAATGAATTACAAAAATGGTAGCAAACAAAAAAATGTTATGGTAATAATATCTACAGTTTTTATTTTACATTATTAGTACCCCATAATTAATAATTAATAATAAATTTTGGATTGGGTGAATTGAAATTGCAAACCAATACAACCGTCGTGTGAAGAAATTGACCATATGAGATGATGTTATCAAATTAAATAGATTTTTTAAACACTAAATCCATTTCAAGAAAAAAAAATTATCTTTCTTAACATGTTTTATTTTTCATATATCACTTTTAATTCTTGAACCACTAAAATAATTGAATTATCGATGAAACGAAGAATGAAAGGCGTGAAAGAAGTTACCTTAATAAAAAGGTAGAAGTGTTACATGAGAAGCAACTAAAAATGTAGAAGTGCTATAAGGTAGAAGTGTTACATGAAGAATTGAACTTGGTAGCTGAAGCAATTCAAAATGCAGAAGCTCTTTAGAAGAGTAGGCAATTGAACTATCAAGGACATCTAACGAAGCAAATGAACTTGCTAACAAGAATGTTTCATTATAAGAAATCGAAGGAAACAAAAGGAAATGACTAAGAAAGAAGATGGAGCGCAATGACATCAACATTATCTCAAGCGATGGCGAATAAACTAATAGTAGTATTAAGAAACGCTGTGCGAAGAGATGTTGAAACCAATTAACGAGAAGATGTATATGACCATGAAGAGCAAGACAAAAAATAATAATTAATGCATGCATCTTATATTAGAAAAGTAATTATATATTTTTTTCATTTACATTAATAAGTTATGTATCAAATGTTTTATTTTCATAATCGCATAGTTCGATTATGTTAATATTTCAATTCTTCGCATTATCTATTATTCTCAAAGCTCAAAAGAGATCTTACATTATCTATTGGATTCTTTATATTAATGATTAGATGAATGAGAAAAGATTTAACAATTTACAATATTTGGGTTCGTTGCATTATTGACTCAGAATTTAATTTAATCTTATTTAAAACATCTAATAAGTTCCTACATTTAAAAAATAATTGTTTTAGAAACATATGAAGTTAATAAAATCATAAAATATTAAAGAATATAGAAAGGAAAATAAGTAAAATAAAAAAACTATTCAACACGTGCAACGCACGTACACTTTCCTAGTTTCCCTAAAAAGTCTGACCGATCTCAACATTGGTCTACATGATTACTTTATAATCTTGTTTTCCACAATAAACACTGATTTTGGTACCACGTCTTTTTGGATTTTTAATTACTTAATGACATACCAAATTTGACGGGGTGATCATTTCTTAAAAGTAAAGTACGGCACCAAAAGTGAAAACATGGTATAGTTTAAGTACAAAAGTTGAAATTTTCTCATATGGGGAACGTCAAAATTATATTTGAACATTACAATATATATACACAAAACTCCTTCCTCAACCCGTCTTCATCAGGATCGAACTCAAAACCTCAAGCTTAGGTAGGGACATTCTTATACCGAGCTAACTCATTTTGTCATCTCAATATATAAGTTTTCTTATATATTATTACTTATTCATAAAATAATTTATTTACTTACCTCTCTTACTTCAAGGTGAACTATACACGCCCAAAAATGAGAGAGATCTCTATATATGAAAAGTCAGGATTCCAACGTATAGAGTTTGGGAGATACGAAAAAATTAGACAAGAATTTGAAGAATTTCAGTATGTAAAATCTGTGTTCCTACATAAAGTCAAAAAGTCCTATACAATTTGAATTATATAAAAATACAATAAGGAAGAAGAAAAATGAATCCTACAAGGATTATATATACAAGGAAGACGACTTGTTGAAGTCAAACCCAAGCCTCGACCTATGAGGAAACATACGCCTCCTTAAAGAAATCGTTGTACTATGCACCAAGTGCACCATAAGCATGACGCACCTCAATTGATACACCACTTATAACTAATATGCACATTGCATAAATGATACATCACATAAAAAATAAATTTCCATCACAGATACATCAATAAATAAATAAATAAATATATATATATATATATATATATATATATATATATATATATATATATATATATATATATATATANACTAGTTTAACAATCATGTATTACACGGATTTATAAAAAAATTAAATATAAAAAATATTTTTGAGAATTATAAAGTTTCAAATTTAAAATAAAAAACTAAAAGGATGTGTTCTCAACCCGTGTCCTGTTCAATTTATTAATTATTATAATTATTGATTAATATTATATTTTAATATTTAGATTAAATTCCTTAATAATTATATTTACATACTTAAAAAAATTCAAAAGATGTCATATTTTCAACCCGTCTCTAATCTATATCAATTAATTATTATTAACTCATTTTATATTTTTATGTTTAGGTTAATTTTGTTAGTAATTATAGTTACATACTTTGAAAAAATCAAAAGTTGTCATACTCTCAAACCTTCTTGCATTATGTCATTGTATAATAAATATTAATTAATTATTATTTTATAATTTTATTGTTTTATATTCAGGTTGATCTCATTACTAATATTTAGTTACATATTCCAATTATTGCAAATATATCATAATTTACCTATACATATTATTTAAAATTTTAAAATTAAATTATTTCAGATTTTATTAAAAATACAATTTATTTAGTTATTTTCATATGTACGTTTTTATTTTGTAATTAAAATTATTTCATATGTAATTTATTTTTTAATTAAAATAATTAATCTAGATTTTTTTCTACTAATTATATATGACTTATTTATATTTTTATATTTGGAGTATAAAAGAGAATTATCGAATTAGACAAAATATAATAAAATAAAACTATTAAGTTAGTCTAAATATAATAAGAAAATATTAAATTAGGCAAGATATAATAAAAGAGAATTATTAAATTAGGCTCGGATGACAACATAAGAAATCGAAGCACCAAAATTTTTTATTATCCAACCGAAGCATACGAAGCAGACACATAAATTATGAGTATTTTGCATTAATATATACGTATTTAACACTCGTGTATTACACGGGACTTATCAAAAGATAATATAAAAAATATTTGTGATAGTTACTGAATTTTAAATCAAAATAAAAAACTAAAATAATGTATTTCCAACTCGTGCCTTGTACATGTCTAATCTATTTATTAATTATTATAAATATTAAATAATTTTGTGTGATGTTTCAATTAAATTCATTAAATATTAGTTACATACTTACAAAAATTCAAAAGGTTTCACATTATAAACCCGTGTCTAAGATCTATTTTACTAACTACTATTATTATTAAATCATTTTATATATTGATGTTTAGAATAATTATTAGTTGCATACTTTGAGATATTTAAAAGATGTCATACTCTCAACCCGTATCGCATTGTACTGGTGTCTAATCAATGTTTTATTAGTTACTTGTATATAATTTAATATTTTATATTTAGATTGCATACATTACTAATATTTAGTTACATACTTATATTATTATAAATAACTCATATTTTACTTATAAAGAGTATTTGAAACTCCAAAAATAAAATTATTTTAAATTATATTATCAATAAAACTTATAGAATTATTTTCATAATAAGATTTCTTTTAATTAAGAATATATCATATGTAATTTTTCTTTTAATTAAAATAGCTAATTTAGATCTTATCTACTAATTATATATGATTTATTTTTATTTTTATATTAGAAGAATCAAATAAAAGAATTGGATAAGGAAAACTATAATAAAAAAAGTTAAATTAAGTAAGATACAGTAAAAAGAAAATGATTAAATTATGTAAATATTTGACTCGAATGACACATAAGCAAACGAAGCATCAGAATTTCTTATTTGAGATACGAAGCATACGAAGCAGACATATAGATTAAGAGAGTTTTTATATTAATAAATAGGGGAGATTGACTTTTATAATAAAAAAATCATCATTCTTTATTTGATCTCTGATTGAAACAGAAATACGTTTAGATCTATATAAAAACTTTGATTTTTTAAAATATAGCCACCATTTAAACCCATCATGTCATGAGAGTCCGTATACCATAGACCCGGGACCATCTAATAAGGTGCACCGGGTCCCCAATTTCATTCCACGTCGGCAAACAATTGGACGCCCCCAAAATTTCATTCCACTTCTGCATCAGAATTGGACGTGCCTTTCTTTTCAACCCTCCGTCCACGCGCCTCCAAGCAAAAGTGAAAAAACTCTGCAAATTCCCGCTACTTTAGACACTGCCTCCAAGCAATTTTCATTCCCGATTTTTTCACCAAAATTTCTTCAATCTCCAAGAAGTTTTCAGACGCTGCAATTTTCATCTTCTCCAAGCGATTTTCAGAAGCTGAAACAATTTTCTTCCACCGGACGCTGCAACAATTTTTATCTTCTCCAGTAAGTTTTTGATTTTTTTTCCCATTCAACTTTGATTTCAGTTCGCTAATGTTGGTGAACTTTTAGCATCGATTGATGAAGTTTTATTGTCGACTAATGTTGATTCATCACAAAACGCTTGTTAGTTCACAAAATTTAAATATAGTTTCAATTCTTCCGATTCTAGGGTTTAGCCATCACTTGATGTTGATATAGTTCATCTGTATTTTTATGTGATGATATATGTCAGCATTTTGTAATGATATTTTAAACAGATTCAGGTTTTTATGGTTTTTTTTTTTTTTCTAAAGTG
>BMAC01000319.1:515242-535114 GCA_014905375.1 Phtheirospermum japonicum | reverse complement strand
AATTTAAACTCCCTTCCACATTGACTAACATTCAATGTGGGATAAACGAAATTGCACTTAAGCAACCGTTCAACTTCCAAGCATCATTTCTCACTCACCAATAAATGGATTTGAGAAATTCAAAAGGATATAATTATCTACACGACACGTAGAACGAGCCTATACAATTCGTTAACACAAATTTTTATTGTACCATTTAATAAGAATAAATCCAATTTACAACAATCCCCTACATGAGTGAGAAACTCCAAAAACGAAAACATGAATGCAAATACATAGCTCAGTCCTAAAGAGACAATAGAGAATAGGGATAGGTGGTTTGTGGCCTTGAACCCTCCTTAGTTAATACTACAGAGCATACTGGCGGATCAGTGAATATAATTCTTGAACTATTCCCCTTTGTGTATACTAGACAATAGTACCAACCCACTAAGGTCTCAGAATTCTTCCGTTCTCACGTTTGTGTCCGTTTCTGGCCATGGACAACTTCTTTGGATTCATAAGCATACAGTAGAAGAGGCCCTCACTTCTCGCTTACATAGGTGATTCTTCTAATCAGCATTTTGTCATACTCAAGTCAAAGACCTGCAAAAGAATCATTAAAATCAGAGATTTATCCTCACCACGTGACAGATTATAAACTCTACTTTTGCCGTTAAGGAATAGGGTCATAGAGATTTACTTACCCAGACTTTTATAGTTTAGTTTTCCCATTGAACCAAGTTTGTGGGATCTCCACTCATCATGGTTGGGTTCCCACTACAATCATCTTTAAGATGTGGATTTCACTCCCATTCCTTCAAGCAACTTGTACATCTGATCTCGAGCTATGTTCTTAGTGAATGGATCCGCTAGATTATCTATCGACCTTACGTAGTCAACAGAGATAATCCCACTCGATAACAGATGTCTCACGGTGTTATGTCTCCGACGGATATGTCGAGACTTGCCGTTATACAAACCACTTCTTGCCCTTCCAATAGTAGCTTGACTATCGCAGTGAAGCATAACCGGTGGCACGGGTTTCTCCCAACATGGAATATCTTCTAAAAAGTTACGAAGCCATTCTGCTTCTTCACCTGCTTTGTCGAAAGCGATAAACTCAGATTCCATGGTGGATCGGGCTATACATGTCCGTTTTGTGGATCTCCAAGAAACAGCTCCTCCCCCAATTACAAACACATATCCACTTATTGACAGTGAGTCCTTTGTGTCGGATATCCAGTTTGCATCATAGTATCCTTCAAGTACCCTGGGGTATCTACCATAGTGTAGCCCAAAGTTCAGAGTATACTTTAAGTATCTCAAAACTCTCACAAGCGCTTTCCAGTGTTCTCTACTCGGATTGCTTGTATATCGACTCAGTTTGTTTACCGAGAGAGCTAGATCAAGTCTTGTACAGTTGGAAATGTACATCAAACATCCAATGATCCTAGCATAGTCCTTCTGAGCAACAGGATCACCTCTTTTCTTACTCAAGTGAACGTCGAGTTCCATAGGTGTCTTTGCTGGAAGACTATCGTGTGCATTGAATTTCTTGATCACTTTCTCAATGTAATGAGATTATGATAAGACAATTCCATATGGAGTTCTTATGATTCTTATGCCAAGAATAGTGTCAGCAACTGCTAGATCCTTCATGTCAAAATTTCTTCTTAGCATGAGTTTCGTCTCGTTAATCACTTGTAGGTTGCTACCCATGATTAACATATCATTGATAGGAGAGAGATTGTACGATATTTAATGGTTTAATTCCTATATTTTTATGTGCTTAATATTCTTATATATATTTATTTCTCGCATATTTATTATTATGAGTAGTCGAGCACCAATTGTGTATTTCTCTCTTATTTTGCAGTAATTAGGTACTAAACTGGTGAATCGAAGATTGAAAGATGATGCATAAGAGTTGCACGAGAAAATGAGAGACAAAACGAGTGAATTGGCAAAGAAATGACGATTCTGGACTATCTAGATGGGTTATCGCTGGGATCAACCGTTATAGAAAGCAGGGAACAGCTAACATCACTGCCAGTCAAGAACCGTTATAGTATCCTGCCGAGACTGCCGACCAGCCCTGCCGAGTGCTGCATGCGTCGCTCGCCCAGTCCGCCCGCGTCGACCAATCTACGCCTGTCAACGCCAGAACCGTTATAGAAAGTCCTGGCCAATGCACTTGCCCACGAACTCTCTGTTGCGTCGATCCGAAACGCATCGATCAACGCAACGTCAATGCAACTGCCCAGAAAATGCGTTTTTAAGGGTTTCTTATTGCCCAAGACTTCCTAAACCTATAAATACCTCCCTTAAACATCAAAAATGTCTAACACATTAATCATAGGGTTTCTAAACCCCAAAAGGAGTCCAAAACACCCAACCATAAAGAGATTGAAGATTGAAGACTCAAGATTCAAGATCTAAGCTTTCTTATCTCTCTTATCTTAGAATTATGTTTTATTTCTTTATTTTTCTTCTATTATTCTATGAACTCCATGAGTGAGTAATTGTTTTATCTAGTCCTAGGGATGTGGAAACCCTCGTGAGATTATGTTTTAATTAATTTATGCGTATTTATTTTGTTCTTCATGTGAGATTGCTTGTGTTATCTTGTTTACTTTCATGATAAATTCATGACATGATTGCTTGATTCTTAATTTGGATTGGCCACCTAGTTTAGGGATTTGGTTGTCAATTGCTAGAAAGAGAACTTCTTCCCGTGTAATTGTCGTAGTTTCGATTTCTCTAAAGCAACTAATGGTCTCGTATCATTAGGGGTAACACAACATAGGTCGAATAAACCGAGCTTATGCGTTTATTGCTTAGATTAACCTATTTGCCTAGATATTAATGCTGTTGTTAGGCTGAATCTAGAGAGCTTATTCTAAGTTATTCAATAATTAGAATCAATTAAAGAGCTTATTGTAATTGAGTATACAGTAAGGGTGAATTCGAGTAACAGGGCTTATTGTTACTTAGGGTTTTTAGTCAAATATGAAGAATGGACTATGATATTGTGGTTGGTTAGATGAGTGGAACGAGGGTGGAAACGGAACTAGGACAGGAAGCTTTATTTATTTGTTTTGTTATTTAATTGCTTTCTTTAGTTATTTAGTTAGTTTATCATCGCTACCCCCGTTTGTTATTTTATTTGAATACGAATAATCACAAATTAATCCACACTGGATCGACCCTTGCTTGCCACTGCTACTAGTTAGTAGAGGAAAGTTGAGGACTTTATAAATGTTATTTTTGACGCTTCAACGACGAGCGGTCAATCATCTACATAAAGACATACTATAACAAATCTGTCATTAGTATTCTTAATGTAGACACACTTGTCGCACTCGTTTATCTTGAAGCCATTTGACATCATCACTTCATCAAATTTCAAGTGCCATTAACAAGTTTGTACACCTTTCTTTCTTGTCCAGGTTTTACAAACCTTCAGGTTGTTCCATATAGATTTCCTCTTCTAAATCGCCATTTAGAAAATCTGTGTTTACATCCATTTAGTGAATCTCAAGATTGTGCAAAGCAGCAATCGCTAGAAACACCCGAATAGAGGTAATTCTCGTCACAAGAGAGTATGCATCAAAGAAATCATATCCCTCCTTCTGGAGAAATCCTTTCACAACCAAACGAGTTTTATACTTATCGATTGATCCATCAGCTCTGAACTTTCGTTTCAGAATCCATTTACTCCCTAAAGGTTTACAACCTTCAGGTAAATCTGTCAGAATCCACATATGGTTCTGCATGATCGAATCGATCTCGCTCTGTACAGCTTCCTTCCAAAATGAACTATCAGTCCGTGAGAAAGCTTCTTTCAGTGAATTTGGTTCTTCATCCAAGAGAAAAAACCACATAGTCGGGACTGCAATCCTTAGCAACTTTAGCTCGAGTGCTCCGTCTAGGAGTTAGAGCTTCAAGTTCTGAAACAGGTCGTTTAAGAGACTTAGGTTCAACCCCCACAAGTTCTTGACTTGTAGTTCCTTCAGCATTACCAGTGTTTGAACTGGAAGCAGCTTTATCCTTACAAGGATAGATATCTTCAAAGAATATCGCATTCCTTGACTCAATGGTAGTTCCGACATTCATGTCAGGAACATCTGACCTATGAATTATAAATCGATAGGCGCTACTATTCAGTGCATAACCAATAAAAATACAATCAACTGTTTTGGGTCCGATTGTCACCTGCTTCGGTAGAGGCACTTCTACCTTCGCTAAACACCCCCACACTTTGAGGTATTTGCAAGAAGGTTTCCTTCCTTTCCACAACTCATAGTGAGTTTCGTCCCTTCCTTTAAGTGAAATTTTATTGAGGATGTAGTTAGCCGTTAAAACAGCTTCCCCCCACATGTTCTGAGGTAACCCAGAACTTATCAACAACGCATTCATCATCTCTTTCAAAGTACGATTCTTGCGTTCTGCAACTCCGTTCGATTGAGGTGCATACGGAGCTGTAGTTTGATGAATTATGCCACTTTCGTTGCACAACTCCTCAAACGGAGCTACGTATTCCCCTCCTCTATCACTCCGGATAGATTTGATTTTTGCAGTTAAGTTGATTTTCGGCTTCATTTTTGAAGTTCTTGAAAGCTTCAATAGCCTCATCTTTACCTCTTAAAAGGTATAGGTAACAATACCTTGTGCAATCTTCAATAAAAGTAATGAAATACTTTTTACCACCTCTTGTTTGCACAAACTTCAAATCACATACGTCCGTGTGAATTAATTCTAGAGGTGTCGTGCTCCTTTCACCGATTTAAACGGTAACCTTGTCATTTTTGCTTCTACACAAATTTCACGCTTACTTTTATTAACAAATTCATTTACCTTAAGTAAATTGAGATTTGACAAACGTTTTATTGCATTTAGATTAACATGGCCTAATCTACAATGCCATAAAATAGAGCACTCAGTCAAGTAAGAGGAATCAGAAGCAATTTTATTAATGATAGGTTTTGGGCGTATAACCATTACACTAAGTTTGAACAGTCCATCTGTAAGGTAACCCTTTCCTAGGGGTGTTCCAAACTTTGACAAAACAAACTTATTAGCCTCAAATATAATTTTAAAACCACGACTAACTAGTATTGAACTAGAGACTAAATTCTTCCGGATGTCCGGAACGTGCAGCACCTCATTCAGAGTGATCTCCTTTCCAGAAGTCATTTTGAGGACAACTGAGCCAACACCTGCAACTTGCGAAGATGCTTGGTTTCCCATGTTCAGCTTCCTTCCCTCCCAGGGATGGTATTTGGAGATAAAGCTCCGGTCTGCACACACATGGGCAGTTGCAGCAGTATCGACGAACCATTGACCACGGTTCTCGACCATGTTAGCTTCCCAGTGATAACCGCAATGAGATCATCATTAGTCAGCTCTCTCTCGGCTAAGTGAGCACTTGGCTTACCCTTCTTTGGATTGTGACAGTCCTTAGACCTGTGTCCAGTTTCGCCACAGTTGAAGCGGTCGCCGTCGAACTTCTTAGAAGAAGGAGCTTTAGGCTTAGAGTTGCCAGGACGCGGCCTCTTCTTCGAGTTGTCTCCACGTTCAAGTAGGTTCACCCGAGGTTCATCCGAACTTTTCAAATTCTTGTACTGAGTTCGAACTTCGGAATCAATTCATACCTTCCGGATAACATCTTCGAGAGACATCGCCTTTCGTTTATGCTTGAGGTACGTCTTGAAGTCTTTCCAGTTCGGTGGAAGCTTATCAATCATGGCAGAAGCCGTGAAGCATCCGGAAGAACCATCCCCTCGGCGTGGACTTCATTAACTAGCATTTGGAACTTTTAAACTTGTTCCATAACCGGGCAAGAATCAACCATCTTGTAGTCCATGAAATTCGTGACTACAAATTTCCTAGTTCCAGCCTCGTCAGAACTGTACTTCTTCTCAAGTGCCTCCCAGATATTCTTGGAGGTTTTTGCGTCCGAGTACAAGTTGCTCAAACTATCTTCTAGGCTACTCAGGAGAAAGCTTTTGCACAGATAGTCACCATTGTGCCAGTTATCGTAGGCAGCACGAGCGTTGAAGTTGGTCTTAGACTCATCCGGAGTAGGTGGTTCGTCTTCCTTCACTAAGTTAGTGAAGCCAAGCATCGTAAGGTAGAACAACATCTTTTGTTGCCACCTCTTGAAGCCTTCCCCCTTGAATTTTGGAGGCTTCTCCGCGGCAGGCATAATTCGTGAGGAGTGCACCGGAGCAGTCATAGTTTGAACAAAAGTCCCCATCGTACCCGTTGAGTGGGTAGCTAAAACATGTGAATACGTCGGCGGAGCCGTTGCGAACATGTTCGGAACCGAAGTTCCCGACATCCCAGAATGATGGATTCTAGCCGAAGCTGACGTATTTTGGACCGAAGTCCCCATCCCATAAGGGAATGATCCAGCGGCCAAAGCAGTGACTGAAAACATACTTGGAACCGTAGTTCCCGTCATCCCAGGAGGATGGATCACAGCTGAAGATGACATAGTTTGGACCGAAGTCCCCATCCCATAAGGGAACGATCCCGAGTTCGGGTTGTTTGTCGAGATGCGCCTCGACAGTGTTTCTAGGAGGGTGTCGATGGTCCCTTGGTTGAAGAGGAAGTCAGCATGACTCATGGTCGTGTTTGGCGTAGAGGCGCCAATCGTCGTGGTGTTCGTGACTGCAGGGGCAGTGGTCGTCGTCGAAATGGTGAAGGTAACGGCAGGAGCGGTGGAACTGGTAAGAATGCTTGAGGTCAACGTTTGTCCAGTCAGGGATATTACAAATTACAATATAAAAACTATTTCATCTTGCGATTGTTAGAAATACAACTTTGAGCACAAACAGGGAACAATCKGTAAACACACTAGAAATTGGAAAAATAAAGCAGAAAGAAAGYAGTTAAGTCGAGTCGAGTTTAGAACTCTGTCCGCAAGATGAAATAACCCCGGTAGTGCCCTTCGGTTTTGGCTATTCATCCCCAAAGATGAAATGACTTCGTCTCTGATGTTACAGCACCGTAAATACCAGAGCTCCGGCGAACTGGTCGAAAATGAACTGAGCTATGTAAAAAAATAAACTGCAGAAAAAATATGAAGGCTGTATGCAGGTGTTTTATGTTTTCGTTTTTCCAGGTGCTTCAGGTGTTTGTATTTTTCGTGTGTGTAAAAAAATGCAGGAGTACCCACCCTTTTATAGGGTTGACATATGGGAGGTAACAGCCTACTTAATGACGTCCTTAAAGACGCCATTAAGTCATTCAAACAGTCAGCTTCATCCAGCATGAACCTGGACAGGTTCAGCGTGTACATACATTGCATGTTTGAATTCACATGTTTGAAAACGTCTGAACGGTCAGGTAGCCATTTTCACAATGGTCAGGAGTGAATTCAAAAGCTTCTCAGCTTCTCAGGTGCGTGTAGGTTCAAAAAAAGAAAGCCTGAGTAGAACCAGAACCCCACACACGGATCACCACAATCGGACCAACCAATTCAAACCAATTGCCCAAGACCCAAGTCCCAAGTCCCAAGGCCCAGGCCCAGGTCCGAGGTTCGGGTCCGGGTCCGGGTCCGGGCTCGGGCTCAAATCCGCTCGGCTCCGCCATCAGCTTCGCCGAAGGCGGACGGGCGAACCCAAGTCCAATAGCCCGCGTGAGCTTTATTTACACAAAGCCCACAACACTCTCTGGCCCACTTGATGTACACTAAAGAAATGTAATCAATTATAAACTCCCTTCCACATTGACTAACATTCAACCACAACACTCTCTGGCCCACTTGATGTACACTAAAGAAATGTAATCAAATTTAAACTCCCTTCCACATTGACTAACATTCAATGTGGGATAAACGAAATTGCACTTAAGCAACCGTTCAACTTCCAAGCATCATTTCTCACTTACCAATAAATGGATTTGAGAAATTCAAAAGGCTATAATTATCTACACGACACGTAGAACGAGCCTATACAATTCGTTAACACGAATTTTTGTTGTACCATTTAATTAGAATAAATCCAATTTACAACAATTTTTCCGGCAATAATCGGACAAAATTGCAGAGATTTTAAAAGAAAATGGACGAAATTAAAAATAGGCCAAGAAATGGCTAAATGTCAAAGTAGGTCAACTTAAAGGACGAAAAAGCTCATTTTTCCTTTGTGTGAACATTTCACGATGTGAGAGACAAAACTATTTTACTCAAATATAATACTTTTAAATACAAATTTAATCAATTGTTATATACTACACCAATGATATGGGCAAAAATGCGTATATATTATAGTTTTAAAAACAAATTGTGTTTTCAGGTGGAATGGAGGTGGGTTGTTATTTTAGGTGATTTCGCACATTCATATTGCGAAGCCATCATTTTTATTTTATTTTTTTAATGGATTCGCACTCATTCTGCGAAATATATTTTCTATTAAAAAAATCATTATGATTTCGCAAACTTATGTTGTGAAATCTAATTTTTCTTAAAAAAGAATTAATGCAGTTTCGCGCACTCATGTTGAAAAATCTATTTTTTATATATAAAAATTGTTAATTCAAATTCGCACACTCGCATTGCGAATTGTAATTTAAAAAAAAAAATTCAAAATCCTTTGATTTCGCAACATAAAAATGCGAAATTCAATTATAAAAAAAATAAAATTATTTTGAAATCGAATATGTAATATGAGTGTGTGAGAAAAACTTATTTAGTTAAGAATTAATATTGTAAAGCATCTTATATAATAAGCGACTTGACTATTTTCTTCTCATCCTATATAATAGACGATTTTTTTCTCTCTCATATCCTATATAATAACGACATTTTTTTCTCTCATATATTTCCTATATATAGTAGGTATTTAATTTAAAATCGACTAAATGGATTTTTCTCTCTCATATATATATATATATATATATATATATATATATATGAGAGAAA
This sequence comes from Phtheirospermum japonicum, assembly GCA_014905375.1. Taxonomy (NCBI): domain Eukaryota; kingdom Viridiplantae; phylum Streptophyta; class Magnoliopsida; order Lamiales; family Orobanchaceae; genus Phtheirospermum; species Phtheirospermum japonicum. Next base: position 526,203 of record BMAC01000319.1, on the reverse strand, counting down.
AATCCATTTAGTCGATTTTAAATTAAATACCTACTATATATAGGAAATATATGAGAGAAAGAAATGTCGCTATTATATAGAATATGAGAGAAAAAAAATCAAATTGCCTAGGATGAGAAGAAAACAATCAAGTCGCCCATTATATAGGATGGCTTACAATATTAATTATTAACTAAATAAATTTTTCTCACACACATATATTACATATTCGATATCAAGATAAAAATTTTTTTATAATTGAATTTCGCATTTTCATGTTGCGAAATCAAAGGATTTTGAATTTTTTTTTAATTACAATTCGCAATACGAGTGTGCGAATTTGAATTAACAATTTTTTTTTATATAAAAACTAGGTTTCGCAACATGAGTGTGTGAAACTGCATTAATTTTTTTTTTTTTAGAAAATTAGATTTCGCAACATGAGTGTGCGAAATCATAATAAATTATTATTTTTCAATAGAAAATAGATTTCGCACAATGAGTGTGCGAATACATTAAAAAAAAATAAAAATGATGAATTCGCAACATGAGTGTACGAAATCACCTAAAATAACAATTCACCCCCATTCCACCTGAAAACGTAACTTGTTTTCAAAACTATAATATATACGAATATTTGCCAATGATATGCACTTATTCATATTATACCTTCAATTTTGTATTTATTTGTATATTATCACTTGTAAATTACGATGGAATCTATCTATTACCCAAATATATTAATACAAAATCATCTTTCTAACTTATGTGTATGTTTCTATGTTTCGATTGACAAAAAAAAAAAAATTATAATGCTTTGGTTGATTACGTTCATTCAAGCCTAATACATATCTAATTTAATATTTTTCTTTTATTGTATCTTGTTTATTTTAATACTTTTTATTATATTTAGCTAATTTAATAATTTTTTTATTATATTTTGCACAATATTTTAGTTTTAATATCCTTAAAAAATATAAACAAATCAAATATAAGTAGTAGAAAAATCTAAATTAGACATTGAATTAAAAGACAAATCATATATAAAATAATTCTGATTACAAAAAACACTTAATTATAAAAATAATTAAATAAGTTATATTTATAATAATTGAAATAATTTATTTGTGGAATTTTAAATATTGTATATAGGTAAATTACGATTTATTTGATCTGAGTATGTAACTAAATATTAGAAATAAATTCAATCTAAACATAAAAATAAAAAATTATATAATAATAATAATTATTATTAATAATTATTTATTTGACAATGGCACAATGCGACAAAGTTTGACAGTATGACACCTTTTGAATTTTTCATTGTATGTAACTAATAATTATTAATCTAAATATTAAAATATAAAATGAATTAATAATAATAGTTATTAATAAATATAGATTATACACCGGTTGAAATGTGACATCTTTTGAATTTTTCTAAGTATGTAAATAAAATTATTAACGAATTTAATCTAAACATTAAAATATAAAATTATTTAATAATTATAATAATTAATAAATAGATTAGACATGTACAAGACATGGGTTAAGAGCACATCATTTCAACTTTTTATTTTAAATTCCAAACTCTTTAATTGTCATATTTATTTTTATATTTAGCTTTTTTATAAATCTCGTGTAATACACGGGTGTTAAACTAGTTTTTTTTTTTTTTTTTTTTTTTTGTGTGTTAAAGTTGTGTATCAACGGGATTGATCAATAAATACAAACATAAGGCATTTATCATATCTTTATTTTTATTTGCTCAACAACTACAATTTGGATTAATCTGTCAAAAATACCCATATATAAAAACATCTCACCCTCTCTCTTTCCCCACAAACTTTTGGCGTCCGTTTATCCTAATTTTTTTACCATTGATTTATGTTACTATTTAGAGTTTATTAGAGAATTTTAGGTTAATCGGAGTCCGTTTACCCCGTTGAATTGTTAGATTTTGATTTTTATAGTTTTTTCACACAAAAAACCAGAAATTTCGGGCGTCAATTTATGACATCTCCGGCGTCTGTTTAACCTAAATTTTCTTCCATGAAATTCAATTATCATTTAGAGTTTACCTACAAAATTTCAGGTTAATTAGACTTCCTTTGTCCCATATAATCGCTAGTCAAAGTTTTAATTTTTACAGTTTTTTTACACACAAAAAACCCAAAAATTTACGGCATTATTTCCGGCCATCTCCAATGTCCATTTGTTGAAACCTTTTATCATTGATTTTTGTTATCATTTCTAGTATACTTGAAATCTTTAAGGGCAATCAAAGTTTGTTTGCCTCGTTGAATCACTAGTCAAAGTTTCAATTTTTTTTAATAGTTTTTTCACACGGAAAATCAGAAACTTCTAGCGTCGATATCGGACATCTCCAATGTTCCTTTAATATAAGATTTTTATCATTGATTTATATTATCATATCAAGTTTATGTTCAAAATTTTAGGCCAATCGGGGTCTATTTGCCTTATTGAATCGCTAGTCAAAAATTCAATTTTTATAATTTTTTATACATAAAATTAGAAACTTTTAGCGTCGATTCCGACCAGCTATGAAGTCCATTTAATATGATTTTTTTACTATTGATTTTTTTATTATTATTTTGAGTCATTTTAAAAAAAAATTAAGTCAACTGGAGTTCGTTTGTCCCATTGAATCGTTGGTCGAAATTTTGATTTTCAAGCTTTTTTCACACAAAATCAGCAATCTTTTGTCGTCGGATTCGACCAGCTCTGACGTCCGTTTAACCTTAATTTGTCCAATTGAGTTCATATTATTATTTCCAATCAACTGGTACTAGCCAGCTATAATTTTCAGTGAGCGGCTGGAAACCCTATATTCACGACAAGTTCGATGTCTACCAACAAGATTACCACAACCGATTATCTAAAAACTACTAAAACCAATAAAAGGAATTATCGCATACAATAATGAGATATTTACTAGTTGAGATAATATTATCATAATCGATAATCAAAAAAGTAATCTTATTACCAGTATCAGTAATCATTTTACTAATGGTAGTAATCATATTATTAGTACTATTAATCTACCAGTAGTGAGAATCATATTACCAGTACCAATACCGGTGGTAGTATTCTTCTGTCCTTTTCAAGTAGAAATTTTTAAAAAAGCCTACAAACACTCCCATAATATTCAATTTGTTGTAATCTTAGTATTATTGGTTATGATAGTTTTAACACAGCTGATAATCCTCAAGTACGCTTTTTTTTTTTTTTTTCCTTTTAATACAACCATATTTTTAATGGTTGTTAACTCAAATAATTAAGCTATTGTTTTTCAATACATTAATCTTGGTATACATTTACAACAATTATATTTTCAAAAAGTTACACAATTGGGGATAAGATACAACAAGTAATAAGATTATTACAAGTAGTAACCACATTATCTAACATTATAACCTTAATATTTGCAATAATCGTGTTTTTTCATACATTACTACAAGTAATTAGATTACCACAAGTAGTAATCTTAGATTTTCACAACCAATAATTGGATTACCACAAATAAGTAATCTAAGATTACCACATGCAGTAATAAAACTACCACAACCAGTTATACTTCAAAGATTACCAAAACCAGTAATCTAAGATTATCGCAGGTAGTATCTTTTGCACCTAATCTATCGATAAACTACCACAACAAGTAATTACAGTACACAATCTACATTAGATTTTCAAAACGTACATTTAAAATAGATTATTTCTAAAATATTCCAACGAGTTAGAATTAGTAGCAATCCACAACAAGTTGAAATCATTTAGAAATCATCCCCCTGAGATCATAATTACATTCACCCCAAGTTGCAATGCGCAACACAACAAATAAAAATATCCCTCGTATTTTGAGTTAATCAATTTCGACCACCAACTTGCTGAGTAGGCTCGACAACATCACCTTCGATAGTCTTTGGGACATGCACTGGTTGCTACTGAAACCCATCACCACCCCACTTGCCAAACACAACCATGTTCATCATCTCATATATCCTTTCCTCCAATCTATGCTGGACTCTCATGCTGCAACAACAATTCATAATAAATCATTATAATTGAGTTTTTCATCATTTTCATCATCTCGACATGTGAATATTGTATTTCCAAAAAGGTAAAAACTATACAAGTACACATGGCATTCCATCGATAGATTAGTTTTTAGCAGAAGTTGGTAAACTTCACTTAACTCGTATCTCATATGTACATCAAGTTATCAATCTAAAGTGAGGCTTCAAGAAACCATAAATCAAGTTAAACCCTTGGAGAAAAAGCTCAGTGTATTGAAAGTTGCTATTCTTGTGTTGGTTTTGTTTAGTGCACTGATACGACACAAAATGTCAGCTTCAATTATATGGTAAGAAAATAATGAAAGGATGGAAGTTTCTAGGTCCTGGCGTATATGGTAATATAATTTTATGGTTTATGGAATTATGGGAAGTAAGAATCCTAGTATGAGAATATTTGCTAAACATGGGGATTGGGTATAATTAGGAGATTTAATCCCACCTTATGAAGGAATCTTATTAATTGGTGGACAAGTCACAATAATCTTATAAATAAGGGATTTAGACCCTTATTTCACAAGCTTATAATCTCATTTCAAGCTGAACAACTCTCTCTCTCTCTCTCTCTCTCTCTCTCAGGCCCTCTATATCTCTCTCTTTTTATCATGAATCATGAAGCATATATTATTCTCTCTTTACGAATAACTCTCTCATTTCTAATTATTATTTATGGATTTATGGTGACCTCTCCTCTAGGAGACCTCCAGGAGGAGAGGCGAGCTCTTATGGTTTACCAGCTCAGCGCTGAGTGGTTGCTCGGCGTTGGGTGTTGGGCTTTATGGTTTCTGGACCCGAACGGGCTAATAATGGATGATATTGTGGGGTCTCGACAAATTATGGTTTGAATGGATTTTGGGGTATTTTATGTATTTTGATCTCTCGCACTCACTAACTTAAGCATCAGAGGGCCTACATCGGGGCCATCCACCGCCTTGGTGTTATGTGTTGTTTTTCAGGATCGATTAGGTCGCCAGGAGGCTCTTGGAGATCAATCAGGTCGTTGTGACGTTATTCATCACTATTCAGGTCGCTGACCTCAGATTTGAGGTTAGTACCCCCTATTCTTGGTAATCAATCTTTTTGGTTTCATCAAGTGGCGCCTTCTGTGGGAGAGAGGGACATCGAGTCCTTGATCAAAAGATGTGAGAATACACAATTTTCGTAGGTCTAAAATCTATCTGTGTTGTAAATTTGAAAATTCATTTTCTTACGTTTCAACCGTCAGATTGCGTTACAATTTTTAAAAAACCTCAAGTACATGTTTAATTACCTTTTGAACGGTGGAGATTGGGTTTTGAGATGCGAGAAAATATATAAAAATTTTCGAACAAAGCAGATCTTATTTTCGGAAAATTCTGCGCAGCATTTTTCAAAATGCGATTGTGTACAATAAAACCGTTGGATCAAGCCAAAACTTTGATATATTATTCTAAAAATATTGAAGTTCAATATGAACGGTGGAGATTTTAATATGAGTTCGAAGAAACCCTATATCGAATTTTGAACAGAACTGATCGTGTTTCTTTAAAATCAAGTTGTACGTCAATAATAGGTATAAATTATAATGGTTTGGTGTGTTTTAATGGGGATGGTATGGTTTGGTTGATTTATTTGGTTGACATATGGCGGAATTTCTTATTGAATTGATTTATATGGGGATATCCGTATGGTTTATTTGACTCTACGTGGTTTACTTTTATGAGGATATGTTTGTGGTTTACTTTTATGATGATATGGTTATGAGGATATGAGTATGTTTTTAAGGATAAATAAGATGATTCTTGACTAGAGATTAGGTTCTGATCAACTCTCAAGTGCTCAAATGAGTAGGTTCATGAAAACACACTAATAGTTGCTCATCCTTCTAAATTCCCGTATGAAACCACTCATTGCCGCACTTCAGTCAAGTGGTAATAACTCACTCGTGGATTATCATATTTGAGATCCGATTTTTATATTAGAAACTAGACTTGTAGGGATTTCCAATGGTATATATTATGTGCTTTAATTCATTGTCAATCAAAACAGTTAAATCCTCAAAGTTGGTATATGTGCTGAAAACTCCCGTGTCAGTTTATTTGATCCAATATGGCTTAATGGTGATATGGTGTTTATGGTTATGGGAAAGGGCAACACTTGATTTTCAATATGTTTGATTAACATACTCTTCATTTGTTTGGTTATGTGCTTGCGAATATGTTTGATTAACAAATTCTTTTATTTGGTGAGATTTACTCATTTGCCAACAAGGAAGAAGAACAGGGGCTGACGTGTTGATTCATATTGGATTGATGTGGTTATAAAAAAAAGGAGTTGCTATTATTTGATAAGGAATAAGAGGATATTTTATATTTTTGTTTTTGTTTATCTGGTTAATGGTTTGAAAGTTACAGTCTAGCTCCGCATCCCCTTACAAAGACATATCTTTGTCGTTTGGATGTGATATAAATAATAATTGCAGGTTAATTTAATAATTATTGGTGCGAGTAAGGTTTCGATACTCGATGATATTTTCTATGATCACGCTAATGGATTTAGTGCAGGATTACATGTTTAGCTCGTATTAATTTTGGTCTTAAAGGGTTATGTGGTGTTTGAAGTCTTACTCGGGGATGATCGATTCCACTAAACATGATGAGGCCGTATATTCAAGGAGATGCGATCGTGAAGTTTTTCATCTTGAAATTAAAGAGGTCGCGCAGTTGAATATCCGAGGAGAGGTAAACTTTCCTATGACATCAGTATGATTACGTATCAGGTACGCTCTATCACCGCGACCTCGTTAAGGTCTCTACAACCTCGTTAAGGTCTCCGGGACCTCGTTAAGGTCTCTACGACTCCGTTAAGGTCTCTACGACCTCATTACGGTCTCTGTGATCTCGTTAAGGTCTCCGCGACCTCGTTACAGTCTCTACAACCTCATTATGGGTTCGGCAATCTCATGCGACCTCATTACAACTACAATTTCTATGGTCTAATATGGTTTTATATGGTGGGCTTATGTTTCTCAATGCTATCTTTATTTCTGTTATAAACCGATGCTTCTATAGGTCGGCGGTTGATTAATATACCCTCCGGGGTGGACGTTTATCTATGGTTTATATACCCTCAGGGGCGGGCTCTTATTTATGGTTTATACACCCTCTGGGGAGGATACTCATTTATGTACCCTTACGGGAGGGCACTTATTTATGATCCATGTACCCTCAGGGGCGGATGTCTATTTATAATAAATAATGGAGAAATTGCTTTTATGGTTTTATGGTCTCAACGACCTCGTTACGGTCTCGGCGACCTCATTACGGTCACATATGACCTTATTATATAGAACAAAGTATGGCTTTGTTGTGATGAAAATGTTTAAGCCCCAAACGGCAGAGATTTGATGAATATGTTTAAGCCTCAATGGCTGGAGATTTTATGAAAATGTTTAAGCATCAATGGCAGGAGATTTTATAAAAAGGTTTAAGCCTCGACGACTGGAGATTTTATGGTAATTTGTAAGCCTCGACGCTTTCATTAGGTCGGCAGCTGAATCGTATACTCTCAGGGGCGGACATTTATTCATATACCCTTATGGGCGAGCACTTATGTATAACTTATTATACCCTTTGGGGCGGATGGTTGTTACCCTTCGGGGCGGATAGTTGTTTTATTATCCTTCGGGGCAGATGGTTGTTTTATTACCCTTCGGGGCGGATAGTTGTTTTATTACCTTCGGGGCGGATGGTTGTTACCCTTCGGGGCGGATAGTTATTTTATTACCCTTCGGGGCGGATGGTTGTTTTATCACCCTTCGGGGCGTATAGTTATTTTATTACCCTTCGGGGCGAATAGTTATTTTATTACCCTTCAGGGGCGGGCACTTATCTATATACCCTCCGGGGCGGGCACCTACTTATTTTTCATGTAACCTTAGGGGTGGATACCTAATTTTATTTTATGAACCCTCAGGCGCGGATATCTTTTGCTGTTTCATGAGCCTTTCAGGGTGGACGCTTATTTATGATTCATGTCGGCTATGGTTTCTATGGATATGACAATGGATGGTGTAGTGGAGGAACACGTTTGACTTACATATTTTTGCTCAGTCCTTATGTATGTTTGATTTACATACTTGGTCTTGTGTGATTTGTTTGGTCTTGTGTAATTTATTTGGTCTTATGCGATTTATTTGGTCCTATGTGATTTGTTTGGCCTTGTGTGAAGACATGTTTGATTTTCATGTTTTCCTTTAAGTCTTTAAGCATGTTTGATTTACATGTTCTTTGTGGACACTGTGAGTTTTATTTTGTTTGATTGATCTTCTGACTTATGTGTAAACCAGGTTTACTTGATATTTACTTTAACATGTTGTGGATAGATAACCTGGTTGGACTACTTGGTTGCATTAACTTCGAGGACTACGTAGTCAAGCTTTATTGAGTTGATGCGGCCTGGTTGTTTTGCTTTGTTTGTATTATTTGAACATGGGGGACTGAGTGGTTTTCTCAGTCCTATGATATTGTTGTATGGTTCTACCTGGTTTGGAGTATGGTGATCTCTCTCCATTCAACCACCTTATCTTAGGTTAGGGGATATGCAAATATTTATGGTAAATTGGGTAAGCAACCTCATTTCTCGGAAGGAGCATTCTTTCTGGGGGTGGGGAGCTGGTTTTGAGGGTAGCGACCTCTCATGTAGGAGTGGCGAGATCTTATGTGAGTTGGCGAGCTCTTGTCAGATAAGTGGTATTATAACATCTCGGTATTGAGAGCTGGGCTATTGTAGATTGTGGTATGGGGTCTTGGCGAGCTAACAAAATGGTTTATGGTTATAAGGCGATGCTTAAGTAATATTTCATGGCTATGGTTTATGGTATGGAATGACTTTTTGGTCGATCTGTTTTGGGTCGAGTAAATGGTTTATGGCTTGTTGTCTTTATTTCTTACATATTCTACCTGATTTCGTACCTCAATCAGCCAGAATGTGGGGGACTAGCTGATACGACACAAAATGTCAGCTTCAGTTATATGGTAAGAAAATAATGAAATGATGGAAGTTTCTAGGTCCTGGCGTATATAGTAATATAATTTTATGGTTATTATGGAATTATGGGAAGTAAGAATCCTAGTATGAGAATATTTCTTAAACATGAGGATTGGGTATAATTAGGAGATTTAATCCCACCTTATGAAGGGATCCTATTAATTGGTGGACAAGTCACAACAATCTTATAAATAGGGGATTCAGGCCCTTATTTCACAAGCTTATAATCTCATCTCAAGCTGAACAAGTCTCTCTCTCTCAGGCCCTCTCTCTCTCTCTCTCTCTTTTTATCATGAATCATGATGCATATATCATTCTCTCTTTACGAATAATTCTCTCGTCTCTAATTATTATTTATGGATTATGGATTTATGGCGACCTCTCCTCTAGGAGACCTCCATGATGAGAGGCGAGATCTTATGGTTTACCAGCTCAGTGCTGAGTGGTTGCTCGACGTTGGGTGTTGAGCTTTATGGTTTCTGGACCCGAACGGGCTAATAATGGATGCTATTGTGGGGTCCCGACAAATTATGGTTTGAATGGATTTTGGGGTATTTTATGAATTTTGATCTCTTGCACTCACTAACTTAAGCATCGGAAGGCCTACGCCAGGGACGCCCACCGCCTTGGTGTTAAGTGTTATTTTGCAGGATCGATTAGGTCGCCGAGAGACTCTTGGAGATCAGTCAGGTCGTTGTGACGTTTCATCACTATTCGGGTCGCTGACCTCAGATTTGAGGTTAGTACCCCCTTATGCTTGGTAACCAATCTTTTTGGTTTTATCATGCACTTATATTTTCCAAGTTTTTTGGTGTGAATGGGATTCGTAGTGATAAGAGGATGTTAAAGTAGTGGCATGGTGTTGGTTTTGTTGCATAAGTAGTGATATGGTATTGGTTTTGTTGTATGTCAAAGGCTTATCTAACTCTCTATCACCTGTATTTTTCCAACTAAGCTAAATGTCTATTTGAAGTTGCAAAGTTAATTGAAGCACTGTGTTGAAGATTGCACTTTTGCTCCTCAATGTAATGTTGGCAGCTTTATGTTTGTTAAGTAATCTTTTTTTTACTAAGGTTATCAGCAATGTACTTTTGTGTATAGAAATTGATTTGCGGTAATCACATTTCAATAATGTTCTAGAATATAATCTGGTTTTGTAGATTGATTTGAGTAATCACTCATTAGGTTTGGACTGGGTTTTTCTAGACCCAAGTTTGGATATGTATTGTAAAATTTTGAGTAACCTAAGACAAAAGTTTTATTCAACTACTAACTTAATAAACATTAAGCTGCCAACTTAGTAAACTTTTAACTTAATATACATTAAGTTGCATACTATAAAACACTGACTTAATATACCTTAAATAAACTACTGGCTTAACAAACATTAAACTGCCAACTTAATAAACTACTGACTTAACAAACATTACGCTGCCAACTTAATAAACTACCGACTTAATAAACATTAAGGAGCCAACTTAATGAACTACTGACATTTCAAACATTAAGCTGCCAACTTTATAAACTACTTACTGAACAAACATTAAGCTGCTAAATATGATAAAATCCTCAAAGCAGCACCAAAGCCTTGATTTTTCTATCCTTATTGGCCTTAATGATCATTTCACTCCGACATGGCAGAGGTGGCAAAACAATGTTGTACACGACGACGCGTGTCTGAAGCACATCATCACCATCGCAACCTGAAGTAGGACAACCGAAACATCCTCGTCATTAGACAACGCCTGATCCGTCACACATTCGTCTGCAACGACATTGTTTGTGTTGTCGATGAGCAGCAGTTGTTACTTATATGCACCCTTATATATAAATTACATACAAAATATAAAATAAAGA